>CM051242.1:189036837-189216245 GCA_027917425.1 Gastrophryne carolinensis | reverse complement strand
CATTGAGCAGCCTTAAAGATAATCAAAATCCTGGGTTTTGGTCCTTTTCTCCGGGGCACTCCAATCGTGAAACCCCCCAGATCGCCCAATCTAACTCACCTCTTCCCGGTCCTATGGCACATGTGCGGCCGCTCATCCAAACAGCGTGCTTGGAGCTGCTTATGTTCCTTCGTCTAAGGCCAGTGGCTTCGAGCACACTGGTGGCCGCATCCCCCCCTCTTCCCTCTAACAGGGAGCATGTCCACGCTGGCCATCCACAAATGCCTGGTTCGGGCACACACCCTGCTAGAGGGATAGTGGGGATGTGGCTGCAGCTGGACCGGGAAACATGGTAAGTGTATGGGACGACCTGGGGGGTTTCACAGAACAGGGCATCCCAATTTTGTATGCCCCGGGGGGAGGGAATCGATCGGCCCGTGAATCTTATATATTCCTGGGCCGATCGGCGTGGGTTTTGGTCCACTTTAAGGTGCCACACATGGCACCCATCCAAGGAGATTAGTCCCCTAAAACATATCATTCATTCTGCGGCAATGCAAATACGGAACAGGTTACAGTTGATCCTGCTGGCACCAAAATTAGGAAATGAAGGCGTAGGTTTTAATGACAGCTATCCGTCAGACCCCCTCCTTTGTGTCCATTTAACGGGGTCCTGGGTTTCGTTCAGTCTTTCAAATCAGCCTAGGAGATAAGAAATACGCGAGACAGAAGGACACAGTCATTGGAATGCGTTCGACTATCTCAAGGAGATGCATCTGGGGCTCCTCCCTTTGGCGATTTTATTTATAGTAAAATAGAAAACTTCCACATGTCACCTACAGGAGGCAAATCATCATATTAGAAAAAAATGATTATCTGACTCAGTAATTGGTCTGTTCCACCTAACGAGCACGTTGGAATGTTATCTATGTCTAAAAGGGAGGCGACTCAAAAGGCGTGGTCCATCTTCCCCACGCTATCTTTATCACAGCAGTAACAGCAGCGTGCTTCATTAACTTTATTGCACTCATTTCAGTCCAAGCAAAAGGAAAGAATCAGCGCAGAGATAAGTGGCTTACTGAGGGTTTATTTCACCTTTATTAGCCACTAAAACGTACAATGCAAAGATAGGACTCTGAAATCAACTGGTGTGAATGGTGAGAGGGAATGTTCACATATATATTCATGTTATTGATTCTGACCTCCATCCATCACAGGAACAGTCCGGGCTGGAGGGAAAAATGATTCTTCGGAATGTTAGTGGGGCCGGATATAATAAAGTGTTGTCCAGCTCCCCAGCGACATCTTGTTCACAGTAATGTGTTAATAGCAGCGTGCTTCATTAACTTTATTGCACTAATTTCAGTACCAGCAAAAGGAAAGAATCAGCACAGAGATAATTGGCTTACTGGGGTTTTATTTTACCTTTATTAGCCACTAAAACTTACAATGCAAAGATAGGACTCTGAAATCAACTGGTGTGAATGGAGAGAGGGAATGTTCACATATATATTCATGTTATTGATTCTGACCTCCATCCATCACAGGAACAGTCCGGGCTGGGGGGGAAAAATAATTCTTAGGAATGTTAGTGGCCCCTCCAGCCCCTCTAGGGAGTCGGAGAGCTGGGCTTACCTTACCTGCGATGCAGCCTTCAGTTGCGCCCCAGCCCCTCTAGGGAGTTGGAGAGTTGAGCTTACCTTACCTGCAATGCAGCCTTCAGTTGTGCCCCCCAGCCTCTCTAGGGAGTTGGAGAGTTGAGCTTACCTTACCTGCAATGCAGCCTTCAGTTGTGCCCCCCAGCCCCTCTAGGGAGTTGGAGAGTTGAGCTTACCTTACCTGCAATGCAGCCTTCAGTTGCGCCCCCCAGCCCCTCTAGGGAGTTGGAGAGCTGAGCTTACCTTACCTGCAATGCAGCCTTCAGTTGTGGCCCCTCCAGTCCCTCTAGGGAGTTGGAGAGCTGAGCTTACCTTACCTGCAATGCAGCCTTCAGTTGCGGCCCCTCCAGCCCCTCTAGGGAGTTGGAGAGCTGAGCTTACCTTACCTGCAATGCAGCCTTCAGTTGCAGCCCCCAAGCCCCTCTAGGGAGTTGGAGAGCTGGAATTACCTTACCTGCAATGCAGTCCTCAGTTGTGGCCCCTCCAGCCCCTCTAGGGAGTCGGAGAGCTGGGCTTACCTTACCTGTGATGCAGCCTTCAGTTGCGCCCCCCAGCCCCTCTAGGGAGTTGGAGAGCTGAGCTTACCTTACCTGCAATGCAGCCTTCAGTTGCTGCCCTTCCAGCCCCTCTAGGGAGTTGGAGAGCAGAGCTTACCTTACCTGCAATGCAGCCTTCAGTTGCTGCCCCCCAGCCCCTCTAGGGAGTTGGAGAGCAGAGCTTACCTTACCTGCAATGCAGCCTTCAGTTGCTGCCCCCCAGCCCCTCTAGGGAGTTGGAGAGTTGAGCTTACCTTACCTGCAATGCAGCCTTCAGTTGCTGCCCCTCTAGGGAGTTGGAGAGCTGAGCTTACCATACCTGCCATGCAGCCTTCAGTTGCTGCCCCCCCAGCCCCTCTATTTTCACCAGAATCGGCTTCATAAATGTGGTTTTGCGTACGGCGTTCACCAAATGCTGACTGCCGCTACGAGGCACTCCCTGCCGCTATCCCTTGATGAATAAACCCTGATGGGGTTAATGTTACTTACAATGTAATAACAATGTCATTCCATGTGTTTTCGCTTTGTTACTGGTGGATTTGTGATCAGAAACAGACTTTAATCACACAGCGTCTGGCGCTCTGGGCTACAGCGACATAATTTTGAGCGCCGGCGCTGTGTGAGGCTGTTATTTTGATGAATATGGTGTGAGTCGCTCACACTGACCAGTCGCTACCGTTCGCTCCCATTTAGCGCTGTACTGGTGTTATAGCGACTCACACATCAAATTCATCAATGCCGGCCAGCGACTGAGGCGCTGTGTAATAGCGAACCATAGCCGATCACAGCAACTACTAGCGGTCGCTCTGAGCGCCCCTCGCTACAGACGCTCATCTGCCGATACCTGGCGCTAGTAATGAATCAGCCTCTTAGTAGCATTTTTTTAAAAATAAATAATCTAATTTTTTTTTAAGTAAGAACACCATTTTGTGTGTAAAAGCCTCATTTCCTCCCCCCCCCATGTGTGTAAAAGCCCCATTTCCTCCCCCCCCCCATGTGTGTAAAAGCCCCATTTCCTTTACCACATATGTTACTGCCGCCGTTACTGCCCCGTAGACACCGCAAACTGAAGAGTGTTTTATGGCATTTTCAAATGAACTACTATGCGCACTATAAAGGGGTACACCCGTAGGCGGGGGGCGGGGGAACGTGGCTGGTGAGTATAAAAGGGAGGCTGGGAGCCAGCAATAGTTTCGCCTTGATGAAGTGATGGGATAGCCGTCACGCAACGCGTCGACCAGGGGGATGCAGCGCTTTTGTCAGCCCTCATCCATTATGGAGTTGTAGGATATTTCACATGTGTTTGTTCCATTGTCCCTCTCTTAACCCGTTTTTTTTTTCCTTATTATTATTCAGTAGCAATTTGCACATTATAGGCATTTTTTTGCGCATAAGATTATTATGGTTTATTTAAAATTACAGATATTTCTTGCACGTGCACCTTGTTAATAGTGATTCATATGATTATCATATAATTAATAGGAGGCTTGAAATCAGCGCCCTCTAGTGTTTGTTTGTGATTATTTTTTTTTAGAGGTGTTTTAAATTGTCTTTTTGTGTCAATTATGGCTTTTGAGATTGTATAAATTACAATAGTGGTGCCACTTGATTTTGGGTAATTGAGGGGTAGGTGGGACCCCTCCCTCTTTTGGCTATATATATATATATTTATTCGGGATGCCCCCAGGGTACAGAACAAAACCCAGTATTTGCTCAAATTTTGTGTTTCTTTCCGCTTTACACCACTTATTCTATAGGTATTCTATAGGGTGTCTGCACTGCCGGGTGGTTTTTGGGACTCTGGTTCGCTGCGTGCCTATGGGGTGGCATATTGTCACCTCTCAGTGCACAGCCTTGTTTTTGACTTGTCCTTGGCCCCAATCTGATGGTTTTTCTGTCTGCATGGCCGGGTGGATTTGGGCCATGATGAACTATGTGCCCACCGGGTGCTCCTCCGCCTCCCTTTCCCAGTCCAGCGCCCGAGGCTGTTTTGGCCTTTTGGCGCTGACGACACCCGCTGATGGGATGGCGGCTGGCCCCGAGTGACAGACGGGACGTGGCCGCACTGTGTACCTGTCCCTTGTAATCGATTTGGCAGTTGGAGTAAGGGTGTTCCTCCCGCCCCTCCTCGCTCGCCATTGGTGGAGAGGCGACTTCCATCACAGCCTTTGTCCCAGAGCATGCAGCCGATGGAGGCTCTCCCGTCCGGACAGGTGAGTTGATTTTGATAGTTATTTGCTATATATAAAACCTGATGTGTATAAGCAAAGGTATATGACTAAGGGTGTGGAATTCTAACGAAACGCGTAAGACACCGCAGCATGTACATACTGTAAGAACTTTTTATTAGATTTCTGGACCAATGAGCATGATCTTTTAATGGATTCAATAAAAGGAAATTGGAGACTAACTTTTTTGGGGGAAATTTGACCACTTATTCTATAGCTTATCCTATGGGGGCATCTAGTGGTCTCCACTAGTAACTACATGCACAATATTTAATATCCTCTAGCCATGAAAAACCATCCCGGACACCAGCTATGGGGGCTGGCAGAACAGGGCCTCCAGCAGGCCTTAAAACAGGATTTTTGGACAACAGCAAGAGGTGGGTACTTTTGGGCAGGTGTGTAATTTTGTCTGGCCTTTCACACTGACTAGGCCATGAACACTTTAACATAATAAATTGGTATACCATATAGATGTACACACAGGTTACACTTAATAGAGAACAATACTTTTTTTAGTGCCCGGCTCACCCTACTGGCTGGCTACTATTAGCTTTTGTGAAAAAAAAAGTTGTACATACCAGTGCTGCTGCACACTGTGTCCCAAGCCCAGCAATGGAAATGATCATTGGGGCCGCCATAGGAAAGCACCCTACAGGGCCCAGCAGTAGAAATCATTCTTGGGGACCAGCAGTGGAAATCATTATTAAAGAGCACCAATGGAAATTATCCTTGGGGCCAACCAGAGGAAATGATCAATGGGGCCTGCCAGAGTAAAATACCCCACAGAGCCCAACAGTAGAAATCATTCTTGGACACCAGTTATCCATGGGGGGGGGCGGCCAGAGGAAATTATCCATGGGGGCCAGCAGTGGAAATCATTCTTGGGGCCCACCAGAGGAAATTATCCATGGGGGCCAGCCAGAGGAAATTATCCATGGGGGCCAGCCAGAGGAAATTATCCATGGGGGGCCAGTCAGAGGAAATTATCCATGGGGGGGCAGTCAGAGGAAATTATCCATGGGGGGCCAGTCAGAGGAAATTATCCATGGGGGGGCAGTCAGAGGAAATTATCCATGGGGGGGGCAGCCAGAGGAAATTATCCATGGGGGGGCAGTCAGAGGAAATTATCCATGGGGGGGGGGGGGGCAGTCAGAGGAAATTATCCATGGGGGGGGGCAGCCAGAGGAAATTATCCATGGGGGGGGCAGTCAGAGGAAATTATCCATGGGGGGGGGGGCAGTCAGAGGAAATTATCCATGGGGGGCAGTCAGAGGAAATTATCCATGGGGGGGCAGCCTGAGGAAATTATCCATGGGGGGGGGCAGTCAGAGGAAATTACCCATGGGGGGGGCAGCCAGAGGAAATTATCCATGGGGGGGGCAGTCAGAGGAAATTATCCATGGGGGGGGCAGTCAGAGGAAATTATCCATGGGGGGGGCAGCCAGAGGAAATTATCCATGGGGGCCAGCAGTGGAAATCATTCTTGGGGCCCACCAGAGGCAATTATCCATGGGGGGGGGGCGGCCAGAGGAAATTATCCATGGGGGGGCAGTCAGAGGAAATTATCCATGGGGGGGCAGTCAGAGGAAATTATCCATGGGGGGGCAGTCAGAGGAAATTATCCATGGGGGGGCAGTCAGAGGAAATTATCCATGGGGGGGCAGCCAGAGGAAATTATCCATGGGGGGGAAGTCAGAGGAAATTATCCATGGGGGGGGGCAGTCAGAGGAAATTATCCATGGGGGGGGCAGTCAAAGGAAATTATCCATGGGGGGGCAGCCTGAGGAAATTATCCATGGGGGGGCAGTCAGAGGAAATTATCCATGGGGGGGGGGCAGTCAGAGGAAATTATCCATGGGGGGGGGCCAGCCAGAGGAAATTATCCATGGGGGGCCAGCCAGAGGAAATTATCCATGGGGGGGGGGGGCAGTCAGAGGAAATTATCCATGGGGGGCCAGCCAGAGGAAATTATCCATGGGGGGGCAGTCAGAGGAAATTATCCATGGGGGGCCAGCCAGAGGAAATTATCCATGGGGGGCCAGCCAGAGGAAATTATCCATGGGGGGGCAGTCAGAGGAAATTATCCATGGGGGGGGCAGTCAGAGGAAATTATCCATGGGGGGCCAGCCAGAGGAAATTATCCATGGGGGGGGCAGTCAGAGGAAATTATCCATGGGGGGGCAGTCAGAGGAAATTATCCATGGGGGGGCAGTCAGAGGAAATTATCCATGGGGGGGGGGCAGTCAGAGGAAATTATCCATGGGGGGCCAGCCAGAGGAAATTATCCATGGGAGGCAGCCAGAGGAAATTATCCATGGGGGGCCAGCCAGAGGAAATTATCCATGGGGGGGGCAGTCAGAGGAAATTATCCATGGGGGGGCAGTCAGAGGAAATTATCCATGGGGGGCAGTCAGAGGAAATTATCCATGGGGGGCAGTCAGAGGAAATTATCCATGGGGGGCCAGCCAGAGGAAATTATCCATGGGGGGGCAGTCAGAGGAAATTATCCATGGGGGGCCAGCCAGAGGAAATTATCCATGGGAGGCAGCCAGAGGAAATTATCCATGGGGGGCCAGCAGTGGAAATCATTCTTGGGGCCCACCAGAGGAAATTATCCATGGCGGGCCAGCCAAAGCAAATTATCCATGGGGGGCCAGCCAGAGGAAATTATCCATGGGGGGGGGCAGTCAGAGGAAATTATCCATGGGGGGGGGCAGCCAGAGGAAATTATCCATGGGGGGCCAGTCAGAGGAAATTATCCATGGGGGGCCAGTCAGAGGAAATTATCCATGGGGGGGCAGTCAGAGGAAATTATCCATGGGGGGGCAGTCAGAGGAAATTATCCATGGGGGGCCAGTCAGAGGAAATTATCCATGGGGGGCCAGTCAGAGGAAATTATCCATGGGGGGGCAGTCAGAGGAAATTATCCATGGGGCCAAAAGGAGGAAATTATTCTTGGTTCCAATCAGAGGAAAATACCCCACAGGGCCCAGCTGTAAAAATCATTCTTGGGGATCAGCAGTGGAAATTATCTATAGGAGGCCCACCAGAGGAAATTATCCATGGCGCCCAGCAGTGGAAATCATTCTTGGAGAGCACCATTGGAAATTAACCTTAGGGCCACCAGAGAAAATTATCCATGGGGACCACCAGTGGAAATGATCCATGGGGCCCAGCAGTGGAAATCATTCTAGGGGACCACCAGTGGAAATTATCCTTTGGGCCAACCAGAGGAAATGATTCTTGGGGCCACCAGAGGAAATGATTCTTGGGGCCAACCAGAGGAAAATACCCTTCAGGGCCCAGCAGTAGAAATCATTTATGGAGTCCAGCAGTGGAAATCATTCTTGGAGAGCACCATTGGGGCCAACCAGAGGAAATGATTCTTAGGTCCAACCAGAAGAAATGATAATTGGAACCCACCAGAGTAAAATACCCTACAGGGCCCAGCAGTATAAATCATTCTTGGGGGCCACCAGTGGAAATGATCCTTTTGGGTCCCCAGCTAGAATATATATATACAGTTTAAAGTGGACCAAAACCCACTCTGGAGTCTATGAGACTCCAGGCAGACATAGTTGCTGCCCCCGATTCTGGATGCCTCGCTGTGTCAAACCCCCAAAAACTCACCTTCATTCCTGGTCCGACGGCGCATGCGAGAGCAGCGGCTGCATCCCCGCTATCCCTTTAGCAGGGTGCGTGTCCGTGCCAGGCATTTGTGAATGGCCGGCGCGGGCACACGTGGGGTTCGGCCGCCATTGCGCTCGGATCCGCTTGCTTTAGACGAGCTTCTGGACGAAGGGGTGGAAGTGTGTCTGAGCACGCTGATTGGCCGAGAGGCTGCGCATGCGCCGTAGGACCGGGGGAGGGTGAGTGAGATCGGGTGACCCGGATGGTTTCACACAGCAGATAATTGCCGATCGGGGTGCCCGGGGGGGCAATGACCAATACCCAGTATATTCAAAATCCTGGGTTTCGGTCCACTTTAAAGAACAAATGCAACTTACTGAACAAATAACAAAATCAGAGAACTCTCCAGGTAGGTAAGAAACTCTGTATTAGACATGTACTGCTCTAATACTGCCCGGGGCCCAACAGAGGATCCTCTGGTGGGCCAGTCTGACACTGACTGTGGGTGATGCACAGAGTGTGGAAACTATACTACAGAGCATCGCTAATGGAGATCCAAGTGGGGCCCCGGGAAGAGCTTGTATGGGGGTCCAAAAATGTCTCATGTGGGTGTATATAAATATTTATTTAGTTAAAGTGGACCAAAACCCAGTATTTTGACTATCCTGGGCTTTGGTCCTTTCCCCGGTGGCAGCCCGATCGGGGATGCCCCGCTATGTGAAACCCCCCAGATCGCCGATGCCAACCCATCTTTTCCCAGTCCTACGGCACATGCGTGGCCGCTCGTCCAATTAGCGCACTCAGAGCCGCTGATGTCACAATGTCTGGCACGTGCATGCGCCCCACTAGAGGGCGAGGGATAGCGGGGATGTGGCCACGGCTCGTTGGACTGGGAAGCAAGGTAAGTGTATGGGGCGACCTGGGGGGGGGTGTCACACAGCGGGCATCCTGATTTTGGATGCCCCAGGGGGGAGGCAATCTTATAGATACAGTATATATATATATATATGAATGAGAAATGAAAAGACCCGGGGAGGAATAAAGTGCGTGAGCCCGGAGGCAGGACGTGGTGGCGGCGACGCGTTTCGCCCACGCTATCCGTAATTGTTGTAGACGTTGTCGTAGCTGTCGTGGAATCCGTTGTAGGCGCTGGAAACTGTCACGGACCAGTAGATGACCCAGGAGATCCAGACGATGTGGCAGATGAGGCCGAGGACCAGCGCGGCGATGTTCAGGCCCAGGGTGGTCCTGGAAGAACTGGCCGCCGAAGCCGCGTCGCAGCGTCTCACCGAATCCCGGGTCTGCAGGATGACGGATAAAGGTTAGATCCTGACATTCATTAAAGTGGACCAAAACCCATGCAATCTATAAGATTCCCGGGCCGTTCGTTCCCCCCTGGGGCATCCAAAAAATGCCCGCGCCAGGCATTTGTGAGTGGCCGGCGCAGGCACGCTCCCTGTTAGAGGGAAGCGGGGGATGCGGCCGCCAGCGCTCTTGGAGCCACTCACCTTAGACGGCATGACGTCAGCGGCTCCGAGCAAGCTGATTGGACGAGCAGCCGCACATGCGCTTTAAGACCGGGAAGAGGTGAGTTGGCTTCTGGGGGGTTTCATACAGCGGGGCATCCCCGATCGGGGGAAAGGACCAAAACCCTGGATAGTCAAAAGCCTGGGTTTCGGTCCGTTTTAAAGGGTGAAGAACCTATTCAGTTTTTTTACTACACTGGGCAGAGGAGTAGCCAGGCTTTCTGGCACCCGGGGCAAAGAAAGGCAAGGGGCAGTTGTGGCCTAGAGGTAAGGCAAGCGTACTTGTGACTGGAGGGTGGCAGGTTCGAATCCTGGTCCTTTGTAATTAGGGAAGCCCACCGCTCCGGGCACTGCATGGATGGGTTAATGCGGCCATCTATGCATTAAAAAATAAAAAAAAATAAAAGTTAAAAATTCGAAAATTCTACCAGCCCCTGGCCGGCTCAAGACATCCCTGCTCAAGCCCCGCCAACCATGATGCTGGGGCTATAGCATTAGGGCTTGTGGGTACAGTGGGGCTGGGTACAAGGGGTGAGAAGGGGAGACTAAGGGGTGGGTACAGTGGGACCAAAGCCACCACAGGGCAGCAAAGCCATCAACACCAGTTCTATAGTGACGGGTGCGTGCAACCTGCGGCCACCAATCACAGCCGCTGGCGGCTCAATGCAGGGAAGTGTATTCTGCTGGACCAGCCGGGTGACTACACCCCCACACCCTGTACATACAGATTGCCCACATTAATCCGGACCTTCACCCTGAATAAGAGCCTATCTTATATGTTTCCCACACCCTGTACATACAGATTGCCCACATTAATCCAGACCTTCACCCTGAATAAGAGTCTATCTTATATGTTTCCCCCCTGTACATACAGATTGCTCATATTAATCCGGACCTTCACCCTGAATAAGAGTCTATCTTATATGTTTCCCCCCTGTACATACAGATTGCTCACATTAATCCGGACCTTCACCCTGAATAAGAGCCTATCATATATGTTTCCCCCCTGTACATACAGATTGCTCACATTAATCCGGACCTTCACCCTGAATAAGAGTCTATCTTATATGTTTCCCCCCTGTACATACAGATTGCCCACATTAGTCCGGACCTTCACCCCGAATAAGGACCTATCTTATATGTCTCTCCCACCCTGTACATACAGATTTCTCACATTAATCCGGACCCTCACCCTGAATAAGAGCCTGTCTTATATTTTCCCCCTCCCCCTGTACATACAGATTGCTCACATTAATCCGGACCTTCACCCTGAATAAGAGCCTATCTTATATGTTTCCCCCCTGTACATACAGATTGCCCACATTAATTCAGACCTTCACCCTGAATAAGAGTCTATCTTATATGTTTCCCCCCTGTACATACAGATTGCTCACATTAATCCGGACCCTCACCCTGAAAAAGAGCCTATCTTATATGTTTCCCCCCTGTACATACAGATTGCCCACATTAATCCGGACCTTCACCCTGAATAAGAGTCTATCTTATATGTTTCCCCCCTGTACATACAGATTGCTCACATTAATCCGGACCTTCACCCTGAATAAGAGCCTATCTTATATGTTTCCCACACCCTGTACATACAGATTGCCCAAATTAGTCCGGACCCTTACCCTGAATAAGAGCCTATCTTATGTTTCCCACACCCTGTACATACAGATTGCTCACATTAATCCGGACCTTCACCCTGAATAAGAGCCTATCTTGTATGTTTCCCCCACCCTGTACATACAGATTGCTCACATTAATCCGGACCTTCACCCTGAATAAGAGCCTATCTTGTATGTTTCCCCCACCCTGTACATACAGATTGCTCACATTCATCCGGACCTTCACCCTGAATAAGAGCCTATCTTATATGTTTCCCCCCCTGTACATACAGATTGCTCACATTCATCCGGACCCTCACCCTGAATAAGAGTCTATCTTATATGTTTCCCACACCCTGTACATACAGATTGCCCACATTAATCCGGACCTTCACCCTGAATAAGAGCCTATCTTATATGTTTCCCACACCCTGTACATACAGATTGCTCACATTAATCCGGACCTTCCCCCTGAATAAGAGCCTATCTTGTATGTTTCCCCCACCCTGTACATACAGATTGCTCACATTAATCCGGACCTTCACCCTGAATAAGAGCCTATCTTGTATGTTTCCCCCACCCTGTACATACAGATTGCTCACATTCATCCGGACCTTCACCCTGAATAAGAGCCTATCTTATATGTTTCCCCCCCTGTACATACAGATTGCTCACATTCATCCGGACCCTCACCCTGAATAAGAGTCTATCTTATATGTTTCCCACACCCTGTACATACAGATTGCCCACATTAATCCGGACCTTCACCCTGAATAAGAGCCTATCTTATATGTTTCCCACACCCTGTACATACAGATTGCTCACATTAATCCGGACCTTCCCCCTGAATAAGAGCCTATCTTGTATGTTTCCCCCACCCTGTACATACAGATTGCTCACATTCATCCGGACCTTCACCCTGAATAAGAGCCTATCTTATATGTTTCCCCCCCTGTACATACAGATTGCTCACATTCATCCGGACCCTCACCCTGAATAAGAGTCTATCTTATATGTTTCCCACACCCTGTACATACAGATTGCCCACATTAATCCGGACCTTCACCCTGAATAAGAGCCTATCTTATATGTTTCCCACACCCTGTACATACAGATTGCTCACATTAATCCGGACCTTCCCCCTGAATAAGAGCCTATCTTGTATGTTTCCCCCACCCTGTACATACAGATTGCTCACATTCATCCGGACCTTCACCCTGAATAAGAGCCTATCTTATATGTTTCCCCCCTGTACATACAGATTGCTCACATTAATCCGGACCTTCACCCTGAATAAGAGCCTATCTTATATGTTTCCCCCCTGTACATACAGATTGCTCACATTAATCCGGACCTTCACCCTGAATAAGAGCCTATCTTATATGTTTCCCCCCTGTACATACAGATCGCTCACATTAAAAGTAATCCTACCTGCATCTACTGCATGGTTATGAGCCTTTAAACATCCAAGATGGCGGCTCATGGAGCATCAGGCAGCCTGCAAACAGGAAGTGTCTGACTGTGTCGCTCTGCATTCTGGGATTACTGTCATTTCCGTGACCCCAGCTCTGCTCTGTGTGACCCCGCCCCCCTGCACTTTATTCCACTCTCCTCTCCTCAGTAAGTGTGATGCTTCTGAGGCAAGATGGCGGCGCCCGTGTCCTAGAGTCCTGAACAGAGCTGCAGCCCAGTGGGGGAAAGAATAATAAGTAAGTGACTAAAAACTTAGAATATATGAATTTTAGATGCTGGGGAATGGTTTTATAAGGGTTTGGGCTTTTCATTTAATCATGGTGAAGGTCCGGTTTAACTCCAACCAATGCTAAACATACAATTACATATAAAAGACAAGTGTTATCTTGTTATAACGCCAGTGATTCCGGGGATTTTGTTACACTATCAATGTCACCGCGTTTCGTCAAACCTCCGCTGCCTCCTCTATTTGCCAATGGGCCCCTCCTATACAGGGACAGTGTCGCCCCGCGCAAGGATGGCGCCACCCTCCAACAACAGAGGAAAAGCTGGAGACAGGGAGATGGGGCATGAGAAACAGAAGCATACCGCCCGAGTGTCCCTGATCTGGAGGGACTGTCCCTCTTTTGAGTTCATGTCCCTCGTTGTTGCCATTTGTCCCTCTTTGAGGTGTAACATGCAGATCTGCAGCAATAAATGATTCATTTGTCTATTCAAAGTGTTTCTATTGTAACTATTACAATGTATCTCCTATCCATCCCTCAACGAGGGGGCGTGGCTTCACCAATCCCTCAGCGAGGGGGTGTGGCTTCATCCATCCATCAATGAGAGAGTGTGGCTTCATCCACCCATCAATGAGGGGGCGTGGCTTCGTCCATCCCTCAATAAGGGGGTGTGGCCTCATCCATCCCTCAATGAGGGTGTGTGGCTTCATCCATCCATCAATGAGGGGACGTGGCTTCATCCATCCCTCAATAAGGGGGTGTGGCCTCATCCATCCCTCAATGAGGGGGCGTGGCTTCACCCATCCTTCAACGAGGGGGCATGGCTTCATCCATCCATCAATGAGGGGGTGTGGCTTCATCCATCCCTCAATGAGGGTGTGTGGCTTCATTCATCCCTCAATGAGAGGGTGTGGCCTCATCCATCCCTCAATGAGGGGGTGTGGCTTCATCCATCCCTCAACGAAGGGGCGTGGCTTTATCCATCAATGAGAGGGCGTGGCTTCATCCATCCATCAATGAGGGGCGTGGCTTCATCCATCCCTCAATAAGGGGTGTGTGGCCTCATCCATCCCTCAATGAGGGGGTGTGGCTTCATCCATCCATCAATGAGGGGCGTGGCTTCATCCATCCCTCAATAAGGGTGTGTGGCCTCATCCATCCCTCAATGAGGGGGTGTGGCTTCACCTATCCCTCAGCGAGGGGGCGTGGCTTCATACATCCCTCTATTAGGGGGGCTTGGCTAAATTTACATATTGTCCCTCTTTGAGGTGTAACATGCAGATCTGCAGCAATAAATGATTCATTTGCCTATTTAAAGTGTTTCTATTGTTGTTACACCCTATCACCTATCCATCTCTCAATGAGGGGGCGTGGCTTAATTTAACCATTGTCCCTCTTTCCCACCCTATAAAGTTGGAAGGAAAAAAAGAATAAGAGGAAATGAGATCAAAAGAAGGAACAAGAAATGTAAAAGAAGGTAAAAAGAGAGAGGAGGGAATGTTGATAAGAGAAAGGAGGAGAAAATATAGAAAGAAGATAGGACGACATAGATAGTGAGAGAGAAAGAGACACAGGAAGTAAGAGAACACGAGAAAGTGTGACGAGAAAGATCACAAGAAAACAATGTGGAAATGAGAGCAGGATGGGGAGTGGTAAAAGAGCGGAATGAATAATGAGAGCAAGAGAGAGAAATAGAAGGAAAGAAAGGGAGAGAAAAAAAGAAAGCTAGAGAGAAAGGAACAAAAATAAAGAGATAAAAACAAAGAGAGCGATAAAAAACGAAAGAGAGAGAGAGAGAGAGAAAATGGAAAGAATGGAGGAGGGAATGTAAAAATGAGAAAAATAGAAGCTAAAGATAGAGACAGGTGGCAAGAGAGAAATAGAAGGAATGTGGATATACAAAATGAACAAGTACGGAAAGAGACGAGAATGACGGGATCACAAAATAATTGGCAAAGAAGGAGAAAGGGAAATTCTAGAATTAGGAGAAACTCCCCCTGGGGCATCGGGAATCGGGATGCCCTGCTGTGTGACACCCCCCAGGTCGCCCCATACACTTACCTTGTTTCCCCATCGCGCTGATTGGACGAGCAAGCAAGAAGAGAGCCCCATAAAGAGAGTTTGGGATCACACACCTCGGCAGAGGCATAGCTAGGGGGCCCCAGGTACAGCAGCTCAGGGGGGTGCCCAAAGGGGGTCCTAAGCACAGGGGGGGGGGGCACCATTTTGGGTGTTTGCCCCGGGTGCCAGAAAGCCTAGCTCAGGGCCGTAGCTATGGGGGAGCAGAGGGGCAATTGCCCCCGGTGCAACAGGTCATGGGGGTGCCAAACAGGGTCCTGAGCACAGGTGGCATTTTGGATGTTTGCCCCGGGTGCCAGAAAGCCTAGCTCATGGGCGTAGGTAGGGGGGAGGCAGATGGGGGAAAATGCCCCAGGTGCAGCAGGTCAGGGGGCCTGAACACAGGTGGGGGGGGCGCCATTTCGAATGTTTGCCCCGGGTGCTGGAAAGCCTAGCTTGGGGACATGGCTAGGGGGGAGAGGGAGCACGTCCCCTGGATGCAACAGGTCACCGGTGTGCCAATTGGGGGCCTGAACACAGATGGGGTGGCGCCATTTCAAACGTTTGCCCGGGGTTCCAGAAGGCCTAGCTCAGGGCCGTAGATGGGGGAGCAGGGTCGATCTTACCCCAGGTAGGTCATGGATGTGCCAATTGGGGGCCTGAGCACAGGTGGGGGGGCTCCATTTTGAATGTTTGCTCCCGGGTGCCGGAAAGCCTAGCTCAAGGGCATAGCTAAGGGGGAGCAGACGGGCACTTGCCCCGGGTGCAACAGTTCACGGGGGGGGGGGGCCCTGAGCACAGGTGGGGGGCACCCTTTTAAGCATTTGCCCCGGGTGCCGTAAAGCCTAACTCAGGGGCGTAGCTAGGGGGAAGCAGGGGGGCACGTGCCCTGGATGCAACAGGTCAGGGGGGGGGGCCTGAGAACAGGTGGGGGGCACCATTTTGAATGTTTGCAGGGGAGCTCTTATTCCAGGTGCAGCAGGTCATTTTGAACGTTTGCCCCGGGTGCCGGAAAACCCAGCTCAGGGGCGTAGCTAGGGGGGAGCAGCGCCCCAGGTACAGCAGCTCAGGGGGGCTTTAAACGGGTGCCTGAGAACAGGTGGGGGCGCCATTTCAAACATTTGCCGTGGGTGCAGCAGGTCAGGGGGGCTCCAAAGGGGGGCCTGAGAACAGGTGGGGGGCACCATTTCAAACATTTGCCGTGAGGGCAGCAAGTCAGGGGGGCTCCAAAGAGGGGGGCCTGAGAACATGTGGGGGGCAGCATTTCGAACATTTGCCGTGAGGGCAGCAGGTCAGGGGGGCTACAAAGAGGGGGGCCTGAGAACATGTGGGGGACAGCATTTCGAACATTTGCCCTGGGTGCAGCAGGTCAGGGGGGCTCCAAAGGGAGGCCTGAGAACAGGTGGGGGGGGCGCCATTTCAAACATTTGCCCTGGGTGCAGCAGGTCAGGGGGGCTTTAAACAGGGGCCTGAGAACAGGTGGGGGGGCGCCATTTCGAACATTTGCCCTGGGTGCAGCAGGTCAGGGGGGCTCCAAAGAGGGGGACCTGAGAACAGGTGGGGGGCACCATTTCGAACATTTGCCGTGAGTGCAGCAGGTCAGGGGGGGTGCTCCAAAGAGGGGGGCCCAAGCACAGGTCATTTCGAACGTTTGCCCCGGGCGCCAGGACGCCTAACTACCCCTTTCGGATAGACGCGGCTCTCGCACTTACATTAACAGAGTAGATGACGGCCAGAATCCCGAGCAGGAGGTTGCAGCAGATCAGGTTGAAGATGGACCAGGCCAGATAGTCCTTGTGGACGGGCTGCGGAAGCACCATGACCCCAGGCTGGGAGGTCACCACCACCCCTGGCTGAGGCTGGCCTCCATAGTAGTAGGGTGGCGGGTTGCTGGCGTAGGTGGGAAGCGGGTTGGGGTAATTGGCCGGCGGGACGGGCTGGTTGGAGGGGTAGACGGCAGATCCGGGCGGGTAGGGGGGGTATCCGCCGGGATTGGGAGGGTAAGGCGCGGGGTATTTGGCGTCGGGTGAGAATTCCTCGCCGTTCTCCATCTCGTATCCGGTCATCATCTTCGTGTCGCCTGGTTTGGTCCTTGAAGCTCAGCCAGACCTGTGAGGGCGAGGTGTCCGGGCCAGACGGGTTCTCCTGTGCAATACTCCTGTATTGTATTACAGTCACGCCCTGCGCCGTCAGCTCCCGGAGTGTGGTGACAAGTCACCCGATAGCAGCCTGTGATCCTGGAACACACACACACAAACGAGGGAAACAAATAGCGCAACACGTCACCCGCGCCCGACAGCGTTCTGCCATGGATAATGTTTCATGTCAGCGTGTCTATGAGATGTGCGGGGATCCTTTAAGCCCAGCCACCCGAATATATCTGCCGATGAGTTATTGGTGCGGGCCCCTCATCCCCCATATTAGGGCTCACTTACCTGCTGCACAGAATGCACACAGCAGCCCCGTGGCTGACCTTTATTTTGCCTAGTAACTGCCCTGAGTATCAAGATGGTTTTTATCATTCTTTTATATCTTTCTTTCCATCTATTCTTTTCTTTTCTTTCTTTCTTTCCTTCAGTTCTTTATTTCCTACTATGCTTTTCTTTCTTTATTTTTTCTTTCCATCTATTCTTTATTTTCTTTCTTTCTTTCTTTCTTTCCTTCGATTCTTTTTTATCCTTTCTTTCTTTCCATCTATTCTTTTCTTTCTTTCTTTCCATCTATTCTTTTCTTTCTTTCTTTCTTTCTTTCTTTCTTTCCTTCCTTCTATTCTTTATTTATTTCCTACTGTGCTTTGCTTTCTTTATTTTTTCTTTCCATCTATTCTTTATTTTCTTTCTTTCTTTCTTTCCTTCGATTCTTTTTTATCCTTTCTTTCTTTCCATCTATTCTTTTCTTTCTTTCTTTCCATCTATTCTTTTCTTTCTTTCTTTCTTTCTTTCTTTCTTTCTTTCTTTCTTTCCTTCCTTCTATTCTTTATTTATTTCCTACTGTGCTTTGCTTTCTTTATTTTTTCTTTCCATCTATTCTTTATTTTCTTTCTTTCTTTCTTTCTTTCTTTCTTTCCATCTATTCTTTTCTTTCTTTCTTTCTTTCCTTCAATTCTTTATTTATTTCCTACTATGCTTTTCTTTCTTTATTTTTTCTTTCCATCTATTCTTTTCTTTCTTTCTTTCTTTCTTTCTTTCTTTCCTTCGATTCTTTTTTATCCTTTCTTTCTTTCCATCTATTCTTTTCTTTCTTTCCATCTATTCTTTTCTTTCTTTCTTTTTCTTTCTTTCTTTCTTTCTTTCCTTCCTTCTATTCTTTATTTATTTCCTACTATGCTTTTCTTTCTTTATTTTTTCTTTCCATCTATTCTTTATTTTCTTTCTTTCTTTCTTTCTTTCTTTCTTTCTTTCCTTCGATTCTTTTTCATCCTTTCTTTCTTTCCATCTATTCTTTTCTTTCTTTCTTTCCTTCAATTCTTTATTTATTTCCTACTATGCTTTGCTTTCTTTATTTTTTCTTTCCATCTATTCTTTATTTTCTTGACTTTCTTTCTTTCTTTCCTTCGATTCTTTTTTATCCTTTCTTTCTTTCCATCTATTCTTTTCTTTCTTTCTTTTTCTGTCTTTCTTTCTTTCTTTCTTTCCTTCTATTCTTTATTTATTTCCTACTATGCTTTGCTTTCTTTATTTTTTCTTTCCATCTATTCTTTATTTTCTTTCTTTCTTTCTTTCTTTCTTTCTTTCTTTCTTTCTTTCTTTCTTTCTTTCCTTCTATTCTTTATTTATTTCCTACTATGCTTTGCTTTCTTTATTTTTTCTTTCCATCTATTCTTTATTTTCTTTCTTTCTTTCTTTCTTTCCTTCGATTCTTTTTTATCCTTTCTTTCTTTCCATCTATTCTTTTCTTTCTTTCTTTCTTTCTTTCTTTCTTTCTTTCTTTCTTTCTTTCTTTCTTTCTTTCTTTCTTTCTTTCCTTCTATTCTTTATTTATTTCCTACTATGCTTTCCTTTCTTTATTTTTTCTTTCCATCTATTCCTTTCTTTCTTTCTTTCTTTCTTTCCATCTATTTCTTTCTTTCTTTCTTTCTTTCTTTCTTTCTTTCTTTCCTTCAATTCTTTATTTATTTCCTACTATGCTTTCCTTTCTTTATTTTTTCTTTCCATCTATTCCTTTCTTTCTTTCTTTCTTTCTTTCTTTCTTTCTTTCTTTCTTTCCATTCTTTATTTGTTTCCTACTATACTTTGCTTTCTTTATTTTTTCTTTCCATCTATTCTTTATTTTCTTGATTTTCTTTCTTTCTTTATTTCCTTTGATTCTTTTTTATCCTTTCTTTCTTTCCGTCTATTCTTTATTTATTTCCTTCTCTGCTTTTCTTTCATTATTTTTTCTTTCCATCTATTCTTTTTTTATCATTCTTTCTATCTTTCTTCATATCGATTCTTTATTTTCTCTCTTTCTCCTTTCTTTCTTTGTTTCTTTCCTTCTATTCTTTTTTTATCCTTTCTTTTTTTCTTTCTTTTTTTCCTTCTATTCTTTATTTTCTTTCTTTCTTTCTTTCTTTCGTCTATCCTCAATTTATTTCCTTCTATGCTTTGCTTTCTTTTTTTTTCCATCAATTTTTTTAAATCTTTTTTTCTTTCCTTCTTTCCATCTTATCTTTAATTTTTTCTTACTGTTTGTTGTTTCTTACCCTTGATTTTTTTTTTTTTCTTTCTTTCTTTCTTTCTTTTCTTTCTTTCTTTCCTTTGATTCTTTTTTATCCTTTCCTTCATCTGTTCTTTCTGTCAGTCCCATTTTTTTGTTTCTTTCCTTCTATTCTTTCCTTTCCTTCTAGTCTTTTTTTTCTTTCTTCCATCTCTTCTTTTTTTTCCCATCCCCCCTCTCTATCCTGTTTTTTTGTCATTCCTTTTACTCTTCCTTCTATTATTTATTCTATTATTTTTTTCTTTCTCTTCTTCGGCAGTATTTATGGAGTGTCATAGCGCACCTCATTCTTTTTTATCCTTTCTTTCCTTCTATTCTTTCCTTCATCAGTTCTTTCTGTCAGTCCTATTTTTTGTTTCTTTCCTTCTATTCTTTCCTTTCCTTCTAGTCTTTTTTTTTTCTTTCTTCCATCTCTTCTTCTTTTTTTTCTCCCATCCCCCCTCTCTATCCTGTTTTTTTTGTCATTTCTTTTACTCTTTACATTTTTACCTCTCTTTCTTTCTGTCATTTCTTCCATACGTTTTTATTCCTTCTATTATTTATTCTATTCTTTTTTTCTTTCTATTCTTCGGCGGTATGTATGGAGGGTCATAGCGCACCCCCTGGCCCTGTTTTCATTGGCTGCCGAAGGGTTAAAAGGTCTGTCTGAATACTTTTGGCCATGAGGTGCACCTATAGAAAAAGCATATAGTTACTTAAAGGGGAACTCTCGCTCATCCAGGTCATGGTAGGAATAAGTTAAGGCAACTGGATTTGACACTTCGCCACCAGTCCATTGCAGTGCAGTGTAGTGTGATGTGACCCGGAGTTGGGCTCATTGTTATTCGTCATGCTCCGCTGTGATTGGCTGCCAGGGCCCTGGGTTGGGTCTCTGTTGATACATTGTATCAGCGCTCAGCAGTCTACTGATAACAATGCGGATGTATTTCTCTCACTCACTTCCTGGAAGGTTTTGATGTTGGCGGGGAGTAATCGGGAGGTTCCCGGCGAGTCGCTGGCGCCAAGCTGCCGCGATAACGGGTGACAGGGCGGTGGAAAAACAAACTGCCACTCATGATAAAAGGGGCGGTCCTATGCAAATCAGCCAGTGAGGCTAATAGCCAGAACGCAACGCCTGGCACATGAAGGCTGCGAGACGCTTATTATTATTATTATTATTATTAGTATTAGTATTATTATTAGTATTATTATTATCAGTATTATTATTATTAGTATTATTAGTAGTAGTAGTAGTAGTATTATTATTATTATTATTAGTATTATTATTATCAGTATTATTATTATTATTATTATTAGTAGTAGTAGTACTAGTAGTAGTATTATTAGTATTATTATTATTATTAGTATTATTATTATCAGTATTATTATTAGTATTATTATTAGTATTATTATTAGTATTAATAATATTAATAATATTAACAATAATACTATATTATTATTATTATTATTATTATTATTATTAATAGCAATATAGGCCCTTATTCATGAAGGGATAGCGTCAGGTAGCGGCTGGTTAATGAGAGGTAGCGACAGGTAGCAGAAACGAAAAAAGGGGGGGCCCGCACTCCTAAAACATAGCTTTTATTGCCATCCGATAAAAATGAGAAACAGCGGTAAAAACATCCAGACAATCCTAGCAGCCTCTAACGCGTTTCGGGCTAGACGCCCTTAATCGCAGATGACAGGTAGCGACTGGTGAATGCCGGACACGGCACGCAATTACACATTTATCAAGCAGAATCTGTTGAGCGACTGGGATAGCGCCATGTAGCTTTCATCATTATCATTATTATTTCATTAATAATTAATTATTATTAATAATTATTATTATATTATTAATTATTGTTCATTAATTATTAATTCATCATTATCCCAGCCTCAGCGATTAATTTTCATTAAGAACCTTATTCATGAAGGGATAGCGTCAGGTAGCGGCAGGTAGCGCCTTGTAAATGACAGGTAGCGACTGGTGAACGCCGGACACGGCAGCAATTACACATTTATCAAGCAGAATCTGTTTAGCGACTGGGATAGCGCCATGTAGCGTCTGATTCATCATTTTCACAGCCTCAGCGAACAGCGCCAGCGTTCAGCCTTGCACAGCGCCAGGTATGACCTCTCGCTACCTGTCGCTCTCCCATACATTTCAATGGACGATCCTTTTCTTCTATTTAAACGGTTTTTTTTTTTTTTTCCAAAAAATCACAAATTATTCTGTGACCTCTCCTGACATTGAAAAGCAGTTTTTTCACAATTTTTTCATGTTTTATATATTTCCTCAGAAATGACATCACAGCTCTGCCATTAAAGTGTTCATGTTACAATGTTGTTACAATGTAATTCCATATGTTGTCGCTTTGTTACTGGTGGATAGATGCTGAAAAACAGACTTTAATCACACAGCCTCCTGCGCTCTGGGCTTCAGAGAAGCATTTTTCAGCGCCAGAGATTTGTGAGGCTGTTTTTTTGGCTGAATATGGTGTGAGTCGGTCGCTATGAGCAGTCGCTAACATGCGCTCCCATACAGCGCTGTACTGGTCAAATAGCGACTCCTCACAATGTATTCAACATTACTGCACAGCGAGAACTAGCAACCCACGGCCGAGCACTCCGACTACTAGCGGGCGTTCTGAAAATGCCGCTACAGACGCTCATCTGTCACTACCTAATGATAATGTTTCTATAATATTATTATTATTATATAGTTATTATCATTTTTATTATTACAGTTATTATGATTATATAGTTGGTATTATTATTATTATTATTATTATTATATAGTTATCAGTATTATTAAATTATTATTATTATTATTATTATTATTGTAATTATTATTTTAGTTATTATTATAATCTAGTTATCATTATTATTATTATTATTATTATTATTAGTGTAATTATTTGTATATAGTTATCATTATTATTATTATTATTATTGTAATTATTATTATAAAGTTATCTTTATTATTATTGTAATTATTATTATCTAGTTATTATTATTATTATTATTATTATTATTATTATTATCTAGTTATTAGTAGTAGTAGTAGTATCAGTATTATCATTATTATTATTATTGTAATTATTATTATACAGTTATTATTATTATTATTATTATTATTATTATTATTATTATTATAGTTATTCGTTAATATTGTAATTACAATTATTATTATCATATAGTTATCATCATCATTATTATTATATAGTTATCATTATTATTATTGTAATTATTATTATATCGTTATTATAATTATTATTATTAGTAGTAGTAGTATCATTATTATCATTATTATTTTTATTATTATTGTAATAATTATTATATCGTTGCTATTATTATTATTATTATTGTTATAGTTATTCTTAATATTGTTATTACTATTATTATTATCATATAGTTATCATCATCATTATACATGGTATTGGGGCCCCGGTACAGCTCCCTGTGGTGGTGGTTGCCCCTGCACGGTATTTGGGGCCCAGTACAGTTCCCTGTGGTGATGGTTGTCCCTGCACGGTATTGCGGACCCAGTACAGTTCACTGTGGTGGTGGTTGCCCCTGCACGGTATTGGGGGCCCAGTACAGTTCCCTGTGGTGGTGGTTGTCCCTGCACGGTATTGCGGACCCAGTACAGTTCACTGTGGTGGTGGTTGCCCCTGCACGGTATTGAGGGCACAGTACAGTTCCCTGTGGTGATGGTTGCTCCTGCACGGTATTGAGGGCACAGTACAGTTCCCTGTGGTGATGGTTGCTCCTGCACGGTATTGAGGGCACAGTACAGTTCCCTGTGGTGATGGTTGCTCCTGCACGGTATTGAGGGCACAGTACAGTTCCCTGTGGTGATGGTTGCTCCTGCATGGTATTGAGGACCCAGTACTGTTCCCTGTGGTGGTGGTTGCCCCTGCATGGTATTGAGGACCCAGTACAGTTCCCTGTGGTGGTGGTTGCCCCTGCACGGTATTGAGGGCCCGGTACAGTTCCCTGTGGTGGTGGTTGCCCCTGCACGGTATTGAGGGCCAGTACAGTTCCCTGTGGTGGTGGTTGCCCCTGCACGGTATTGAGGGCCAGTACAGTTCCCTGTGGTGGTGGTGGTTTTAATAGTTGCCATGGTGTCACATACCTTATGCCTACCTACCAACTTTTCAGGGTGGGAAAGAGGGACAATATGTAAATGAAGCCACGCCCCCTCATTGAGGGATGGATGAGGCCACGCCCCTTCATTGGGGATAGATAGGAGATAGGGTGTAACAGTTAAAACAATATAAACACTTTGAATTGGTGAATAAATCATTTATCGATGCAGATCTGTAGGTTAAACCTCAAAGAGAGACAAATGAGAACAACCAGGGACACGGGGAAACTAACTCAAAAGAAGGACAGTCCCTCCAAATCAGGAACACTTGGGAGGTATGCTTATGGTCAGGACCACCTGGCCAAGGGAAGCCAAATTAGGGAATAGACGGCAGAGGACAATGTGGGAACGTCAGGAACCTTGACTTAGGGTATCAGGAGAGTCTTTAGGACTTCAGCAGGGACTTCTCATGGAGCAGAGACTTTAGACACACAGATGGACACAACTGTACAAGTCAATAAGCCATCAATATGGGCGACATCATGGCATTATGGGCATCAGTCATCCTGTCCCTAGCACTTACCCAAAGAGACATGCCGGCTGATGTGACATGACCCCGGCAATATAGTATGGCACAAGGCAAAGGAGGATTCTGCAGCAGTAAGGGGTCCTGGTATAGCGGGTGGAGGCCCAGCCTTTGGAGAAGTTGTTGTTGGGCCTGGTCATAGGAGCTCAGGTAAGTGCAGACTCTATTTAGCGTTTTCCTAAAGACACTAATAGTCACGGCAGAATTCATGGTTGCTGCCCCCTCCTTTCTATTTGTTATCTGGAAGTCAGGCTTCCATGCCATAGGGGCACTGATCACCGGGCAGGGGGTTTCCAGCAAATGTATTAAACACCGGCCGGTGATTTCCAGAATGCCGCAGTGATATCTTCATCGCCCATTTAATACCCAAGAAACATGACCATGAACAAACGGAAACATTTATGTAGTTTATTTTGTTTGCTGTGTAAACTCGGTCACTTATTTTCCTCTTGATTTGTTTCCTGCTGACAACTTTCTCATCCTTCCATTAAACCGGACAAACAGGTTCTTTCAGTTCTCCAGGCCGCTAAAGTCTTAGAAATCAGTGGGCTTGTGTCCTAGAAAGACAATTAGGGTTCAGATAGCTCAATGTACAGTATAGGTGTGAAGGAGCCATGAAATAGTCTAAAGGTCATGATCAAAGGAATAGTACTACCACCATCAAACCTTGGACATGGTCCTTTTCCTTTCCGACCTACTGCTCTTAGGGTTCAAATATCTCAATGTATAGTTGTGAAGGAACCATGATATAGTCTCATGAGGGCCACTAGCTCCAAAGCAAAACGACAGCATATTAATGATGGACCATGGCAAATAGTCAAGAGAAGTGGTCATAATCCAAGGCATAGTACTACTACCACCATACCTTGGAAAGGGTCCATTTTCGTTCCGACCTACTGCTATTAGGGTTCAAATATCTCAACGTACTACTGTACGTAGGTGTGAAGGAGCCATGAAATAGTGTAGAGGTCATAATCCAAGGCATATTATTACCACCTCCATACCTTGGACATGGTCCTTTTCCTTTCCGACCTACTGCTTTTAGGGTTCAAATATCTCAACGTATAGTTGTGAAGGAACTATGAAATATTCTTTCCTGTACACTAAAGATGAGGACTACTAGTCCCCAAAGCAAGACAGCAGCATAGGATAATATTGATGGACCATGGCAAATAGACCAGAGTAGAGGTCATAATCCAAGGCATAATACTACCACCATCATACCTTGGACATGATCCTTTTTCTTTCCAACCTACTGCTATTAGGGTTCAAATATCTCAACGTACAATATAGTGGTGAAGGAGCCATGAAACCATTTAGAGGTCATGATCCAAGGCATAGTACTACCACCATCAAACCTTGGACATGGTCCTTTTCCTTTCCAACCTACTGCTATTAGAGTTCAAATATCTCAATGTACAGTATAGTGGTGAAGGAGCCATGAAACCATTTAGAGGTCATGATCCAAGATATAGTATTACCACCATCATACCTTGGACATGGTCCTTTTCCTTTCCAACCTACTGCTATTAGGGTTCAAATATCTCAACGTACAGTATAGTGGTGAAGGAGCCATGAAACCATTTAGAGGTCATGATCCAAGGCATAGAACTACTGCCATCATATCTTGGACTTGGTCCTTTTCCTTTCCGACCTAATGCTATTAGGGTTAAAATAACTCAACGTATAGTTGTGAAGGAACAATGAAATAGTCTTTCCTGTACACTAAAGATGAGGACTACTAGCCCCAAAGCAAGACAGCAGCATAAGATATTAATGATGGACCATGGCAAATAGTCCAGAGTAGTGGTCATAATCGAAGGCATAGTACTACCACCATCATACCTTGGAAAGGTTCAATTTTCGTTCCATCCAAAAAGACAGGTGCCAGACTAGGGGTCATGATCTAAGGCATAGTAACACCACCATCATACCTTGGACATGGTCCTTTTCCTTTCCGACCTACTGCTATTACGGTTGAAATATCTCAACGTATAGTTGTGAAGGAACAATGAAACAGTCTTTCCTGTACACTAAAGATGAGGGCCACTAGCCCCAAAGCAAGACAGCAGCATGAGATATTAATGATGGATCATGGCAAATTGTCCAGAGTAGAGGTCATAATCCAAGGCATAATACTACCACCATCATACCTTGGACATGGTGCTTTTCCATTCCGACCGACTGTTATTAGGGTTCAAATATCTCAATGTACAGTATAGTGGTGAGGGAGCCATGAAACCATTTAGAGGTCATGATCCAAGGTATAGTACTACCACCATCATACCTTGGACCTGGTCCTTTTCCTTTCCGACCTACTGCTATTAGGGTTCAAATATCTCAACGTACAGTATAATGGTGAAGGAGCCATGAAACCATTTAGAGGTCATGATTCCAGGCATGGTACCACCACCATCATACCTTGGACATGGTCCTTTTCATTTCCGACCTACTGCTACTAGGGTTAAAATATCTCAAAGTATAGCTGTGAAGCAACAATGAAACAATCTTTCCTGTACACTAAAGTACACTAAAGATGAAGACTATTATCCCCAAAGCAAGACAACAGCATAAGATATTAATGATGGACCATGGAAAATAGTCCAGAGTAGAGGTCATAATCCAAAGCATAGTACTACCACCATCATACCTTGGACATGGTTCTTTTTCCTTTCCGACCTACTGCTCTTAGGGTAAAAATATCTTAACCTATAGTTGTGAAGGAACAATGAAACAGTCTTTCCTGTACACTTAAGATGAAGGCCACTAACCCCAACGCAAGATATTAACGATGGACAATGGCAAATAGTCAAGAGTAGAGGTCATAATACAAGGCATAGTACCACCACCATCATACCTTGGAAATGGTCCTTTTTTCTTTCCGACCTACTGCTATTAGGGTTGAAATATCTCAACGTATATTTTTGAAGGAACAATGAAACAGAATTTCCTGTACACTAAAGATAAGCACTACTAGGCCCCAAATCAAGACGGCAGTATAAGATATTAACGACCACCATCATCATACCTTGGACATGGTCCTTTTCCTTTCTGACCTACTGCTATTAGGGTTAAAATATCTCAACGTATAGTTGTGAAGGAACAATGAAACAGTTTAGAGGTCATGATCCAAAGCATAGTACTACCACCGCCATACCCTGAAAATGGTCAAGTTTCTTTCCAACCTACTATGAATAGTGTTCAAAGATGTCAAAGTATAGTTGTGAAGGAACCATAAACAGTCTTACCTGTAGTTTTTCCTGTATATTAAATATGAGGACTACTAGCCCCAAAGCATGACATCAGCATAAGATATTAATGATGGACCACGGCAAATAGTCAAAAGTAGAGGTCATAATCCAAGGCATAGTACTACCACCATCATACCTTGGACATGGTCCTTTTTCCTTTCTGACCTACTGCTATTAGGGTTCAAATATCTCAATGTACAGCATAGTTGTGAAGGAACCGTGAAACAGTTTAGAGGTCATGATCCAAGGCATAGTACTACCACCGCCGTACCCTGAAAATGGTCCAGTTTCTTTCCAACCCACTATGAATAGTGTTCAAAGATGTCAAAGTATAGTTGTGAAGGAACCATAAACAGTCTTACCTGTACTCTAGAGATGAGGGCTAGTAGCCCAAACGCAAGACAGCTGCATAAGATATTAATGATGGATTATGGCAAGAAATTCAAGAAGACAGAATCTGGAGTTGAGGTCATGATCCAAGGCATAGTACTACTAACATCATACCCCGCAAATGGTCCGGTTTCCTCTTCCTCTTATGACTTCCAGAATATGAAAAGATGTTTGGTTTATGGTTAATGTGTATTGGTGCTTTGTAATTCTTTTAAAAGTACTGGCACCTGGATGTCTAGCCTTCTGCTTTGAAGCTGTGTGGTTAGAGCAGGCCCTCAGCAGGGTGTGGTCTGGTTGCAGACCTTCCGGCTAAAGTTCCTAGTCACAGCTGAGAAAAAAAAGCAGGGATTCTTTTAGAGCTGATGCTCCCATGGAGGTTCTGTGAGGCTGGTCTTTACCAACCCCAACCCCAATCACATGTGGAAATAGGTGGTGATTTCCTGACAGATATAATATTTTCTGTCGTCTCCCTTTCCTGCTTACCTTACACTCTTCTCCACACAAATGAATGCTGGCATGTGAAGCCGTGGACAGTGTTGGACTGGGGCCCAAAAAATCAGCCCGGGATTTCACTTGCCCAAACCAGCCCATGAGTTGCCCCCAAATGTGTTTCCCAGCCAATGAGCTTAATTTTTCCTTCATTTTTCCTTTTTTTCTCTTTCTTTCAACTCTTTCCTCTGGTCCTTATTTCCTTTCTTCTCCCTCTTATATTTTTGTTCCCTCCTTCCTGCCTTGATTATTCTTCCTCCCTTCCTCATTCCCTTTTCCCCCCTCCTTCTTTCTTTTCTTTCCTTTCCCCCTTAAATGTTTCCTGCCTTCTTTTTACTTCCTTTTTAATTCTTTATTCCTTCTTTATACCTTTTTCCCTTTTCAGTCGTTTCTTCTTTCTTCCCTCTCTTCCGTTTTCCCCCCTTTCCTTCCTCCTTTCTCATGCTCCCATTGGTTGGGGGGAGATTAATTTGTTCCCCGCCCTGGGAGCTATTTAGGCTGGAAACTGTTAGGAGCGGGTGCAAGCTGAGCAGGGAGTCTGGCACCCCTCTGATGTGAGGTCTGCTGAAAAGTCCACAAAACTGGAGATTCCCTTTAAGCATTTGAATTAATTTGATCAAGGATATTTGAATTTTGATTTCACATTTTCCATAATATATTAGCTCTAATAAAAATAATGCTAATTCTTTCTTAATCATTTTAATATGTACAGTACTTTGATGTTATATATCTCAGTATATATATTTCAGTATATATATAGTTTATAGGCACAGTGATATACAGGGATATATACAGGGGTCTATTGTATATTTCCATAGCCTCTATTGACCTCCATTGAGATATATTGTATATTTCCATAGCCTCTATTGACCTCCAATGAGATATATTGTATATTTCCATAGCCTCTATCAACTTCCTTTGAGATATATTGGATATTTCCACAGCCTCTATTGACTTCCATTAATATATATTGTATATTTCCATAGCTTCTATTGACCTCCATTGAGATATACTGTATATTTCCATAGCCTCTATCAACTTCCTTTGAGATGTATCGGATATTTCCATAGCCTCTATCAACTTCCTTTGAGATATATTGTATATTTCCATAGCCTCTATTGACCTCCATTGAGATATATTGTCTATTTCCATAGCCTCTACTGACCTCCATTGAGATATATTGTATATTTCCGTAGCCACTATTGACCTCCATTAAGATATATTGTATATTTCCACAGCCTCTATTGACCTCCATTGAGATATATTGTATATTTCCATAGCCTCTATTGACCTCCATTGAGATATATTGTCTATTTCCATAGCCTCTACTGACCTCCATTGAGATATATTGTATATTTCCGTAGCCACTATTGACCTCCATTAAGATATATTGTATATTTTAATAGCCTCTACTGACTTCCATTGAGATATATTGTCTATTTCCATAGCCTCTACTGACCTCCATTGAGATATATTGTATATTTCTATAGCCCCTATTGACCTCCATTGAGATATATTGTATATTTCCATAGCCTCTATTGACTTCCATTAATATATTGTATATTTCCATAGCTTCCATTGACCTCCATTGAGATATATTGTATATTTCCATAGCATCTATAAACTTCCTTTGAGATATATTGGATATTTCCATAGCCTCTATTGACTTCCAATAAGATATATTGTATATTTCCATAGCCTCTATTGACTTCCAATGAGATATATTGTATATTTTCATAGCCTCTACTGACTTCCATTGAGATATATTGTCTATTTCCATAGCCTCTACTGACCTCCATTGAGATATATTGTATATTTTCGTAGCCACTTTTGACCTCCTTTAAGATATATTGTATATTTCCATAGCCTCTATTGACTTCTATTGAGATATATTGTATATTCTATAGCCTCTATTGACCTCCATTGAGATATATTGTATATTTCCATAGCCACTATTGACTTCTATTGAGATATATTGTATATTTCCATAGCCTCTATTGACCTCCATTGAGATATATTGTATATTTCCGTAGCCACTATTGTCTTCCATTGAGATATATGGTATAATTCCATAGCCTATACTGACCTCCATTAAGATATATGGTATATTTCTATAGGCCCTATTGACCTCCTTTGAGATATATGGTATGTTTCTATAGCCTCTCTGCGCATTCTCCTCCATAATAATGGAATAGGCAGCGTCTCTAGTTACACTAAAACTGTAAAAAGCTTTTGTCGCTGTCGGAAAAGACGTAACGAGTCACAAGTTAGTGTTCAGAATGAAACGCGATGCTCTCATTACTATGGCTGCACAACACCCGAGCCACCCAACACAACAACAATGCAGGGAACCAAATCAAAGGAATATATAGAAGTAATCTCTTAAAGGGACATTACAGTCTAAAAAACTATTGTAGTTCATGGGAGCAGCCATGTTGGGATTACTGCAGCTGCCACCCCATTGACTTCAGTTGAGATTTTAGTATAAAAAAAAAATCGAATAATTGGCATGCTCAAATATATTTAAAGTGATCTCTTCTGCCTCCTGCCCATGACCCTTGTTACAGACTTTGATTAGGATTACTGCTGCCTTTCAAGACCTTGGATTCTGGATTACAGTACGTCTTCTGCTGCCTGCCGATGACCTTTACTCAGATTCTGGATTACGTCTTCTGCTGCCTGCTGATGACCTTTGCTTGGATTCTGGATTACGTCTTCTGCTGCCTGTCGATGACCTTTACTCAGATTCTGGATTACGTCTTCTGCTGCCTGCCAATGACCTTTACTCGGATTTTGGATTACGTTGTCTGCTGCCTGTCGATGACCTTTGCTTGGGTTCTGGATTACAGTACGTCTTCTGCTGCCTGCCAATTACCTTTGCTTGGATTCTGGATTACAGTACGTCTTCTGCTGCCTGCTGATGACCTTTGCTTGGATTCTGGGTTACAGTATGTCTTCTGCTACCTGACGATGAACTTTGCTTGGATTCTGGATTACGTCTTCCGCTGCCTGCCGATGATCTTTACTCGGATTTTGGATTACGTCTTCTGCTGCCTGCCAATGACCTTTGCTTGGATTCTGGATTACAGTATGTTTTCTGCTGCCTGCCAATGACCTTTGCTTGGATTCTGGATTACATCTTCCACTGCCTGTCGATGACCTTTATTTGGATTCTGGATTACGTCTTCTGCTACCTGCCGATGACCTTTGCTTGGATTCTGGATTATGTCTTCTACTGCCTGCCGATGACCTTTACTTGGATTACAGATTACAGTATGCCTTCTGCTGCCTACCAATAACCTTTGCTTGGATTCTGGATTACGTCTTCAGCCGCCTGCCGATGACCTTAACTTGGATTCTGGATTATAGCACGTCTTCTGCTGCCTGCCGATGGCCTTTCCTTGGATTCTGGATTATGTCTTCAGCAGCCCCCGCCCCATGCGCCTCCCAGCTCTAGTGGCATGTTGAGACTGGCAGGTCAGGACGCCGACTGCCAGCCACAGTGATACCACCCATGTGCACTGCTCGGCGGTGCGGGTGATGTCACTGACATGCACACTTTTGGACAGCTCTATGTACAATTATAGGGAACTACCATGAGTTCCAATGTCACGCCCAGGTATGCCAATTTCTCCATGGCACATTTTGAACACACCAGTATATCCGCATGAAGCATTCCATACTCATGTGCTAAAATGGCTACGATATATAGATGGCATTTAAATATGAAACGTTTATATCGTTTATATCCCAACCTGCTCCGAAGACAACTAGTAACTTGTTAGTGACTGTGGCTTTGCCATCAAGACAAACTTTTTCACACATCCCATATCAGGTAAAAAAGTACAATATAGACTTTTTTGCTAATTGTTCATCCAATACCACGGCTGCTGCGTGAGGTATTCATTCATACCTCACAGCAGCAGCCCCTGCCCCGTGTGCCTCCCAGATCTAGTAGTGGTTGCCACCATGTTGAGACTGGCAGGCCAGGATGCTGACTGCCAGCCACAGTGATACCACCTGTGCGCACTGATCGCCATGCACATTTCCCGCACTTTTGGACAGTTCTATGTGCAATTATAGGGAACTGTGTAATAAAGCACAGAGCTGGAAGTTAGTTTTCAATGGCAAAAGCGTGTTGATCCAATGCGCATACTCCACCACCAAACCAATCGCACACCAAATCGATAATAAAAGTGCCTCCACCAGATCCAATCAGGCTTCAAGTTATAAAAGTCCAATCCTATGTAAAACCTCCAAACAATCATGATTGTTTGGAGGTTTTACATAGGATTGGACTTTTATAACTTGAAGCCTGATTGGATCTGGAGGTCGGCGGTGAGAATTGCTGAGTACCTGAGATGTTTCAAATGTTTTTTTTACTGTTGTTGCTTGTGAGTGTACTTTTATTAAATAGATTGTTTTTATGGTGAGACGTATTGCACTATTATTTGTCTCTTCGCTGCTTTGCATGGCTCTTGCTATAAACATATGCCTTTTGAGCTGGACAACTTTGGAATCCTTGACTTGAAGACTGTTGGATACAAGCAGTTATCTAGAGACCTGAGTGTGGAATCAGTGCGATTAATTTGATCTAGCTCTGGAAAGAGTTTTGACGCTCTATTTGGTGTGCGATTGGTTTGGTGGTGTAGTATGCGCATTGGATCAACACGCTTTTGCCATTGAAAACTAACTACCAGCTCTGTGCTTTATTACACTATTTTTTGGGACTAAGTTGGAAGGACTTTATGCACCTTGAGCTTTAATCTTATCTTGTTAGCGCGGTATTTACATTGTATTTTCTAATTATAGGGAACTGCCATGAGTTCCAATGTCGCACCCAGTTATGCCGAGTTCATGGCACATTCTGAAGACACCAGGGTATATCCGCAAGAAGCATTCCATACTCATGTGCTAAAATGGCTACGATATATAGATGACATTTATTTTCTGTGGCAGGGTACAGAGGAACAGCTTGAAAAATTCCATTACGATCTTAACCAGGCACACCCCACTCAGTGATTCCACCCGTGCACACGGCTCGGCAGTGGCAGGTGACGTCACTGACATGTGCATAGAATTTCCAGCACTTTTAGAGCCCTTCAGTAAGGGCATCTGTATACAGGACCAGTAGGCTTCCATTTTCCCAGTGAGGAAGGGCCAGACAGGCCCGTTGTTCCGCAATCGTCAGCGTGTCAGGACTCTATTGCTCTATTCTCTTTATTCATGTTGTTTGAACTTTTGAAAGCCAAAGGGTGTATTGCCTATGTTATAGACATCAATGACTGTTGACTCTCTCCTCTAATTTCCTATGGAGTTCTCTATACATGGTGTAAACACCTGGTTAACATGTGCTAAGAAGTTATGCCTTATTACCATTTAATATGTACTGAATTATTGCTACTTTGTATATACTGGTGAGCCAGTTACAGAGCTGCTTTGTTACATTGTACTGACTAACTGTGCTCAAATAACAAATGACTTGTTTACCATATTGTGGAGAGAGAGATCCCTAGTGGTCACTTATGCTCTCTGCAGACCTACATAGAATATATTAAAGGAGCACAATCACAAAAATGATAACAATCCATATAGATATGCTGGATTGCAGGAGGAGAGTTGAGGTCACGTATACACCCAGCATCAGGTTTTATTTTTATTTTAATGGAAGAAAGAGGAAATCACGGGTGACAGGTTCTGTCACCGATGATACACTAAACCTGTCACCCCTGGATTTTATTCCTACTATGAGAAGAAAGCCACTGGCTTGGCGGGGGTTTTATTCAGTTCAGGTTTATAAATTACCCCTCCTCTCATTAGCAAATGTGTTTGTATGGATTTTTAACATTAGACAATTTAACCATAGTGCTCCTTTGTATATCCCTGATAATCTTGTGAAGCCTTATACTATTGTACTACTTGTATATCTATTTCTAATACACTTTTTTGACATTCAAATAGTAACTTGGTGTATTGACTGTACTTTTATAATTAAGGATTCATTGAGACCTCTATGCCAGTTTGCAGGGAAGAAGTGGCTGGCAAGTCGCCTTTCAGCAAGCAGGCATGTCATAATCCCCCACCCGATTGCCTGCATCCCCAAAGCCCAGGAAGATGCAAAAGGGTGCACAGCCCATGTGGGCTATGCAGGCTTGTAGCCCTCAGGGCCTTGGGGCAGCCACTCGGCCTCCGCGCCATGGTCTACCAGCTCCCATAGCTGGTGCCTGGAGAGGGGGGACCCCATACCATTTTTTTTATGTTTAAGGGTTGTAAATACAGGTGGTACTTGCAATCAGAATTTAGTAAATAAAGTGAATGTCAGTTAATGGCATTTTATGTACAGGTCAGTTAGGCAAATACAGGTGGTAGTTACAATCAGAAATTAGCAAGTGAAGGTCAGTTAACTTTAGTTGGTGCAGAACAACCACAGGGAGGCGTACAAGTTCTGCTGCCTGTCGTTGACCTTTACTCAGATTTTGGATTACGTCTTCTGCTGCCTGCCAATGACCTTTACTCGGATTTTGGATTACGTCGTCTGCTGCCTGTCGATGACCTTTGCATGGGTTCTGGATTACGTCTTCTGCTGCCTGCCAATTGCCTTTGCTTGGATTCTGGATTACTGTACGTCTTCTGCTGCCTGCTGATGACCTTTGCTTGGATTCTGGATAACTGTACGTCTTCTGCTGCCTGCTGATGACCTTTGCTTGGATTCTGGATTACAGTATGTCTTCTGCTGCCTGACGATGAACTTTGCTTGGATTCTGGATTACGTCTTCTGCTGCCTGCTGATGACCTTTGCTTGGATTCTGGATTACTTCTGCTGCCTTTCAAGACCTTGGATTCTGGATTACGTCTTCTGCTGCCTGCCGATGACCTTTACTCAGATTCTGGATTACATCTTCTGTTGCCTGCTGATGACCTTTACTCAGATTCTGGATTACGTCTTCTGCTGCCTTTCAAGACCTTGGATTCTGGATTACAGTAGGTCTTCTGCTGTCTGGCGATAACCTTTGCTTGGATTCTGGATTACGTCTTCTGCTGCCTGCCGATGACCTATACTCGGATTTTGGATTACGTCATCTGCTGTCTGCCGATGATCTTTACTCAGATTTTGGATTACGTCTTTTGCTGCCTGCCAATTACCTTTGCTTGGATTCTTGATTACAGTACGTCTTCTGCTGCCTGCTGATGACCTTTGCTTGCATTCTGGATTACAGTATGTCTTCTGCTGCCTGCCAATGACCTTTGCTTGGATTCTGGATTACATCTTCCACTGCCTGTCGATGACCTTTATGTACAGGTCAGTTAGGCAAATACAGGTGGTAGTTACAATCAGAAATTAGCAAGTGAAGGTCAGTTAACTTTAGTTGGTGCAGAACAACCACAGGGAGGCGTACAAGTTCCTGTTTTTAAATGTGCAAAAAAAGAACCGACACTCCAAAGTGATCTTAATGATCAAATAATATTGTATTCAAATACAAACAAAGATATCGCTAAAGTTTTCAGGTCGATGTTTCGGGGTCCACAAGCCCCCTTCTTTAGGGCCAAGCAGTATCAACCAGAAGGCCTATTTAACTGTTAGTAATGCCATCTTCTGGTCCTGAAGAAAGGGGCTTGCGGACCACCAAAATGTCGTCCCGAAAGCTTTAGCGATATTTTTGTTTGGATTTAAATACAATATTATTTGATCATTGAGATCATTTTGGAGTGGTGGTTCTTTTTTGCACATTTGGACTTGCAGCGTCTCCGCGGACCGTGCACTCACGCTCAAACGCTTTCGTCATGGGTAGGAGTGCGACGCCCACCACCTCCCTGATTTCCTGTTTTTGACTCCTTCCAGCAAGATATCTGATGTGACAGCTGACCTCTGCCTTTTTTGACATTTAAATTTTTGTTGCCCCCCCCACCGCTGGGATGGACCTAGAACTCCTCCTCCTAGCTGTCAGACCTTTCAACCTTAATATGGGTCATACCTTTCCCATGTGAGGCCATAGAGCATTGGTGCTGGGTTCCAGGATAGAGAAAGTCCCACTGGGTCGCCTATCTTACTGTCATCAGATCATAACACCATCCAGTAACCCCCGGAGATTCTATTCCTGTTGTAGGATGTTCAGCAGTGTGATGCCCCGAGACCCCAGGAACCCCATATCTCAAGTGACGGGCTGGCAGCCTGACACATAGCCCTTCAATGGTCAATGGCAGGGGACTAGGGCTGTGCCAGTGTTGGGTGAGGAATATTATCCTTCTCCGGGTATTACGGGATGATAACAATCATCTCCTTCCGTATTCCGATACCCAAGGGGTGAGAAACGGGACCAATGAGTTTACCCCTCTGAGAGAAAACTCTCATTGACTTTCATTGTCTACCGGGTGTAAATTTTCACCTGGCTCTGAATCAGCCCCAAAGTAGACAATGAAAGTCCATGGCAGTTTTCTCTCCTAAAAAAAGAAGTGAAATTCTCACCTTGCTCTAAATCGAACAATATATAGTCACGGCAAATGGCTCTGATTGGACGAGAGCCTGCACATGTGCCATTGGACAGGGAACAGATAAGCTTTTACTGCCGATCTGGGGGGATCTGACCCCGATGCTACTAACAGCCGATTGACTATTGGAAATCGGGCACAGGGCAGAGCTGCCCCGCACCTATCTTCTGCCATCTCTCCAGCTTCTGATATCTCACTGCCGATGCAGGGAAGGGGCTTTTACAGTGGGAGAGTTAACTGACGTGAGCTCACTTACCAGTATAAAGGCCTCTCCTCGCGGCAGAGAGTGAGATGCCGGGAGCCCAGCTGGGGCTGTGGCGCGGGACAGCGACTGGAGGACAGCGAGAGAGCAGGTGATTTTTTACTTCTTTGATTAAGGGATTTCAGGGAAAAATTCAGTAAGAAAATTCTGATTACTGCTGAGCCAATTTTTCCCTGAAATTCGGAGCAAACTCTAGTGCCTGTGTAGGCTGTGCTGGCTATCCTGTCCTCCTGCATAGAGTGGCTGTCAAACTCCTCAGCGCTGGAAACCACTCTTAAGAAACTACGACACACACACAAGGTGCAGTTTCCCAGAGTGATTTGGTCATTTTATGGTTACAGATTATACAGCACAAAGAACTAGTGATGAAAGCAAAACTAGGTGGTCTCGCCATGTCACATCATTTTCCAGAAATCACATGCTTTTTGGGACATAGAAACTTAACTCTTGCAGCAGCTACGTGCCAAAAGCATTTCATCAGATGGTGCGTATTCATACAAGATGGATGCTGTTCACTCAAAGCAAAAGCTATTTATCCCTTCACTGACCATCATTAGGTCTCCTCCCTCCTCTCCCGTGTCTTCTCCCAATGTTATATCTGTGTTATCTTGTTTTATCTGTGTAACTACTATTCAGTGGTGAGTCTCATTTACATTATTTATAAAACATATAAAGACACAAGTGTCTCATTTACATTATTTATAAAACATATAAAAACATACCTGACCTTTTTAAATATGGGCTAAAAGCAGATAAAAGTTCTTCAGTCAAATTAACTACTGGAGCCAACGGTAAGTATATCAGCCCTTGTAACCAGTAGGGTCCCAAAAAAATAGGTGCAGCACTTTGGTTTTTGGTATGTACATTTTTTTTTATTTATCCTCATTGGTACACAACATACACGAGACATTCAATTTTAAGAAAAAGAAATGCAATAGCATCTACCGTAGATTGCTAAACATAACTGGTACCTTCAGGGCAGTTTTTAGGGCAGGGTGAACAGGGCAATCCCACTGTGGCGCCGAGGCCTTCATCCCAGCTGTTCTGTTTTCTGCAGATGAGTCAGGGCCACTGTTATTGTCGCTGGCCATAAGACAGGTCCCTGATCTCTCCATATTGGGCTCAGTCATGGGGAGGGGGCACAGCCTGCTGCTAAGGTAGAGCCACAGCATGATACATACCGGTATGGGACAGCAGCAGCCCCATAGGATGGTTGAGGATGGTTATAGGCGCTATTGTGCTTATAAACTGCCCTGGGTACCTTTGATCCCTAATTGTTTCATTTGTATGACTTCTTCAGGGGTAATATATTAAAACTCAATTCTACACATTAATATTAATATTTGTGCTGATCACAACAAAATTATATATATAGAGCGACCAATCAAAGAAAAGACAAGTGCCTCCAGGGCAGGCGTGGGGCAGGAAACGGACGCTGGGGCTCCCGTCCATCCCGCACATCTCTACTGAAGTCCAACAACAGTGTTTCATTTGTATGACTTCTTCAGGGGAACTCTTAATGGCCTAATATGTGATAATATATTAAAACGCAATTCTACACATTAGTATCAATATTTGTGCTGATCACAAACAAAATTATATATATAGAGCGACCAATCAAAGATAAGACAAGTGCCTCCAAGGCAGACGTGGGGCAGGCAACGGATGCCGTGACTCCCGTCCATCCCGCACATTGCTACTTAAGTCCAACAACAGGAGGGTAAGTAATTTGATTTACCTATTTTCTTATATATAGGTGGTGATTACAATAATCCATGACTAAGGACTGGACAAGGTCCGAAACGCGTTAGAGGCTGTATTGATACCAATTGTGCCAGGACTATTGTCTACATGGATTTTTAAAGGTTTGCTTACTTTTCTATGGAGATGATTTTAACTGGACTCAAATAAATGTTGTGATTTTATTGCTGAAGGAGTGCGGATTACCTACTTCCTTTCTGTGTATATGGGATTGAGACTGGCCAGGATCGTGCACCCTGATTGCATGGTAGACCATCTACACATTACTTTTTTGTGGGGCAGGCAACTTGTACAGGGCTTATCATGGTCATACTCCAATTTTGCCTATTGATGAGAATGGTGAATGGTAAAGGTCTAAAACCTTGGCCAATAGTCATCCCTTTGTCTGATGCCAGTAATAAATGGGTCAGCACATAATAAATAACCCGATCAAGAGGATTGAATTTGTTTGTTCTCTGCCCCACACTGTGATCCGCCTCCTTGTCATGATCTCTTCCTCCATGAGTATCAGCTTCACCCCCGCCCCTTACCGTTACACACCAGTAAACACGCTTGTAGAACATAGAAGAACCGGCACTCCGCGTATAGAGATAAATCCATAAACTTGTATTAACCTTAGTAATATATACAATCAAGTTCCAAAAGTCAGTGTTAAATCTGCGGAAATTGTGACAAAAAGTTGATTTATGGCAGTCCATATAATATCCAACTTTTCGGAGGTGTGTTATCCTCCTTAATCAGGGAGGACTGCTAAACCACGTGGAAGGGGGGAAGCCCAGTAATATAGGAAAAGCATTTCAAAAATTCCCGCCTGACGTCATAGTGCCGTCAGGGGGCCGTGTGAAAAAACAATTAATTGCATAGGGCAACAATAATAGTCACTAATTGCGTAGGTCAAAAATAAAATAATATAATACTTGCGTAGGACAAGCTAATAATGCTAAAAGATATTTTAGCATTATTAGCTTGTCCTACGCAAAATATCTTTTAGCATTATTAGCAGGGCGCATCCCGCACCAGGCATCTGTGAATGGCCGCCGCAGGCGCACTCCTTGTTAGAGGTTAGCGTAGAATGCGTCCGCCAGCGAGTTCGGAACTGCATGCCTTAGACGAAGGCTTAGATGAAGGAGCTGATCGGACGAGAGGCTGCGGATGTGCTGAGGTGAGTTCGTTTGGGCAACCTAGGGAGTTTCACAATGTGAGGCATCCCCAATCAGGATGCCCGGGGGGGCAAGGACCAATACCCAGGGTACTCAAAATCCTGTGTTTTGGTCCACTTTACCTTGTATAAATATATTAATAGCGAATACAAAAAAAGCAATATCGTATAACACCCTCTCTAAAGGGGGTGCTTCCTCCGTCTGGAAAGAGGCAACAATCCCTTTTTTACTATAAGAACTATAAGTCTGTGGAATAGCCTCCCAAAGTTACAGCATCAACAGCTGACAGCTTCAGAAAAGGACTTTTTTTAGAAGAAAATAACATTAACAGTTACTATAAGCTGTTATTTGTATATAAAGAATAAAAAATAGGTTTCCTTAGCCCAGCCCCTTGGTCGAACTTGATGATCAGATGTCTTTTCTCCAACTGTATTAACTATGTAACTGTGTAAAACATTTAAAGTGAACTAAACAGAGGCGGTACTATTGGCATTTTGGATCCTAGGGGGCTTTGAAAATCAGGCCCTGGTAATAGCACAGGACGACCGCAAGGGTAATTGCTATGCCCAGCAGTGTGGAAACGATATTGAAGGCGAGCGAATTGCAGGATTTTCTTTTAGCGCGTTCCCAATCTTCGCATCTGACCGCCGACCGTGTCTGTGTAAGAGATAAAGAGCGCGATTAGTCTTCATTGCCGGGGTAACACATTTCTGCTTAGTGTGTGAATTACACCCGCTGTCACATTGCACACTGATCACTAGAGGGAGCACTGCCATCATGAGCTCCTTCTGCTTAGTGTGATGTAGGAGCATTTTCCCTCTAGTGGTCAGTGTGTGGTATTGCATCTGTCACGCTGCACACTTTTCCTTCCTACCCCTGTGTTATGCCAAGAGCTAGGACAAGGGGTTGAGATCAGTAGGACCTTTAGAAACCTGGCCACACACCTTTCCCTCCTACCCCTGTGTTATGCCAAGAGCTAGGACAAGGGGTTGAGACTAGTAGGACCCTTAGAAACCTTGTCACGCAACTTTCTCCCCTACCCCTGTGTTATGCCCAGAGCTAGAGCAAGGGGTTGAGATCAGTAGGGCCCTTAGAATCCTGGCCACGTACCGTACCCTCCTACCCCTGTGTTATGCTGAGAGCTAGGACAAGGGGTTGAGACCAGTAGGACCCTTAGAATCCTGGCCACGTACCGTACCCTCCTACCCCTGTGTTATGCTGAGAGCTAGGACAAGGGGTTGGGACCAGTAGGACTCTTAGAAACCTGGTCACGCACCTTTCCCTTCTACCCCTGTGTTATGCCGAGAGCCAGGACAAGGGGTTGAGACCAGTAGGACCCTTAGAAACCTCGTCACGCAACTTTCTCTCCTACCCCTGTGTTATGCTGAGAGCTAGGACAAGGGGTTGAGACCAGTAGGACCCTTAAAAACCTGGCCACGCACCTTTCCCTCCTACTCCTGTGTTATGCTGAGAGCTAGGACAAGGGGTTGAGACCAGTAGGACCCTTAGAATCCTGGCCACGCACCTTTCCCTCCTACCACTGTGTTATGTTAGGGCAAGGGTTGAGACCAGTAGGACTCTTAGAAACCTGCGTCATGTAGCAAAGCTTAGTGAAATGATCTCAACGTATAGTTGTGAAAGAGACGCAGAACTGTCTTACCTCTATGCTGTAATGGAGGGCCACCACCCCCAACACAAGTCAGCAACACGCCACATTGATGATGGACCATGGCAAGTAGTCACAGTAGAAAGGCCTCGAAGAAGGAGCAGAAGTCACGACGATTGGAGTCGGCCTAGGCTGGATAAAGACTGGATCGTTTTCAGGGATAAACGGTGGCGGGTCTGTGCCCTGAATCACGGGAGGTGCAGAGATAAACAGTGGCGGGTCTGTGCCCTGAATCACGGGGGGTGTAGATGAACAGTTCTCCAAGTGCATCAAAGAAACTAGCGGTACTTCAGATGGCCTGGCACCAGAAGCCCCCTCAACGGTGTACACCGAGCTGTATGGGGGAAGGTTTGACCCTGGATATGGAGGCAAAAAAGCAACATCTGACGTTTTCTTGGCCCCCCCCATTGGTGGTATCTGAGTATAGTCCTCTGGAGGTATTTTTATCGAGCACAAATCTGGAGGTGTTTCTCCGTAGCCTGTGGTGGTGGATTCTGGATGTTTGCCATTAGACATAGTTGCATTTTCATTGTCGTGTTGTCGTTGATGCGTGTCGCCCGTTTCAGGCTGGTTCTTCAGTCCTTCCATCTCTGTCCTCAGACACTTTGTGAACTTGTTCTGTGGTCTTCTCTTTAATAAAATTTATCTCCTGTCCTCAGACACTTTGTGAACTTGTTGTGCCGTCTTCTCTTTAATGAAACATTTTCTTCTGTCCTCAGACACTTTGTGAACTTATTGTATGGACTCCTCTTTAATGAAGATTTTTCTTCTGTCCTCAGACACTTTGTGAACTTTTTCTGCGGTCTTCTCTTTAATAAAATTTTTTCTTCTGTCCTCAGACACTTTGTGAACTTTTCCGGACTTCTCTTTAATGAAAATGTTTCTTCTGTCCTCGGACACTTTGTGACCTTGTTGTACGGTCTTCTCTTTAATAAAGATTTTTCTTCTGTCCTCAGACACTTTGTGACCTTGTTGTACGGTCTTCTCTTTAATGAAGATTTTTCTTCTGTCCTCAGACACTTTGTAAACTTGTTGCATGGACTCCTCTTTAATGAAAATTAGAGGCAGATCCTGTAAATTTGCATATTTTGTATTTTCTTATTTTTGTGTAATGTCAAACTTGTCTTTAGAGAATTCAGGTCATGTGCATTATTACTCGTGAGACTTCCTGGGTTGGTAAAAATGCTGCCCTAGGCACCTTGAGTATACTTCATGATCACCTCCTTTGAACTGCCTTTCATTGTTCCAACCAGCTCTGTTTACCTGAAATGATAGAAACTGGGCAATAGGGTAAATTCAGAGCCTTCTATGGGGGTTAATAAATAAGGGATAGGAGCCAGGTAGAAAATTAACAAATGTGGTTGGCACTGAAAGGTCAAGAAAGGTGAGTATTTGTTAGGGTGCTACCTCCTAAGGGTTAGATGTGACGATTGCACGGGTTGATCAGACCTATTGATCGTTCATTTGATCAAACCGGCCAATCATACCCCACGTGTGTCACCGCAATTGTTCAATTGGCAACACGTGTGGATATAAATTGCTGCCACCATAACACAAACAGTGTTCACCTCTATATAAGATCAGATCTAATGGATCGATCGACACACAACCACTTCCAGGTGGGGGCAATTGAGCGTCCTAGGCAAGTAAAGTAGCCAGGCTCTTCAGAAATAGCGTGAGCTTTTTAGATCCTAAATTCAGAGCATCAGTGACCCTCTGCTGTATTTTTATATTTTATTTAAACAAACAGAAAAAACACAAAAACAACAAGAAAAATTATGAAAGGTAATAAAAACAGAATTAATTATAAAACACGGTAAATAAGATAAATAGCAAGAGATATAAAAAAAATGGCAAAATACTTAGGTGTCTGTTTGGGCTGCGGTCGGATTAAATAAATTGTCTCTCAGTCCTCACATACTTTCTGGTCTTCTGCTTGGATATTAAAAGAGAGTGTGTGTCACTCTTGATGGTAAGATTAGAGTCCCCGGCCATTGTTGCCAGCCATGCTAATAGGCCCCAGAACAGTGGGTCTCCTTCTCTCCCTCCCACCAGGGGGGCTGGTGTTAGTATCACAGCCTGTCCTGAATATTCCAATCTGATTTCTGCTATATGATACCAGGTGAACGCATTCCAAGGGAGGGGGTGACACAAGCAGGCGAGGAACTTTGGGACTTTGTGATCTGTAGTTTATTTGGTTTCCACACTGGGGGTTTTACTACCCCCAACCACTCCGTATTTATTACTAGGTGGGAAGGGGGGAAAGGAAGTGAGTAGGAGAGGACACATTTGAGGGGTTATCACCATTGACCTGACATGTATTTGTGACGGTGAGATAAAGGTTAAACCCAAGTGGGAGGGAGGAAAAGAAATGAGTGGTTTACACCAAGCAGCCAAGGTTCATATACATATATATATATATACACACACACACACACACACACACACACACACACACACACACACACACACACACACATTAATTATGTGGTCACATTAGATACCAAAGTACAGCTATTAAAAAAATAGGTAGGAGAACACCATTAATTTTAGTTTGCAGAAAAAATTATATTTGGTCAAAAATAGCAGTTTATATACATGAACTGAATCCACAGTAAATAAAGTACAAATAAGTGGTGTACATTGTTCACATATAGACATTTCTCGAAAAATGATACATGTGATATATAGGAATCCAGGTATGTTGAGCTGAGGGAGCTGTATGTACCATAAGAAGGAAAAAATGGGGACTTGCACTAGACCCTATTTAATCTGTAGAGGTGCCGCTCCCAAAGCTGTAAAAGAGCTCAAACCAGGAACAAAAAAAAGCCACGTAGGGAGGCTCTCAACTCATAAATTGATCAAAAAATACATTTTTATTAATTACATATTAATCACTACATACAATACACACAACATTTTAAAATCCCTTAAAAAACACATAAATCGAACAATAACACACAGGACAAACCAACATAAAGGTGTGGAGGCGATGGGGGGAGTCTCACCACACTAATTGATGCCTAGATATATGTGCTAAATCATTCAACAAAGTGTTCTAACAGTGCAACTGAGCATGTGCAAATCCTGCCTGTGATCCGGATCACTATAAAATCTATTTATTTATAAAGTGCAAGTGCTCCTAGTCACACAGTCAATTAAGAATTAATATTCCCAACCATAACAACTCATAAACATGTAAACATATCAATCTACTCTATTCACCAATTAAAGAATAATATGAAAATATAATCATCTGTATATATTATTAGGCATCCCAAAGGTATTGTGATGTATATCACAATACCAATCAATCAAGAAATTAAATCACAAATCTATCACAAAAAACATCACCAGAAATAAAGCCAAGGTATCATGAAAATAACATGTGTGAAGTCTCCCCACCGCCTACCGCACCTGAAGTCACGCGTTCCGTGGGTGCATCACCCACTTCATCAGGCTCATGTATATAGGTATGTATGTACCATAATATTAGAGGTAATGATAAATCTAGAATAGCCTTAACAGTAACAGAAATATGAAGTTATACAGTATAAATGGTAAAAGGTTACCTTTCCCTAGTCAGGGTATATAGTCAGGTGCATATACAGTGGTCCTCAGGTAAGTCACGTACAGGATTGAATTAAGGATGAGGAACTAAATTGGCAAATAAAGTTTATTGATTATAATATCTGAATCAGTAGCTAGTGGCTCATCATATTGCAGATTTAAGAGACAATCTGTAGTGTAATTATGTCTCCCCCCCGTCATGGTAAAATAAGGAAGGCCCTAACTCTTGCCCAGCCATGGGGCTGGAGATATCCCCTATCTGGGGGAGAATGGCAGGAGGGGGCTCTGGGCTAGTGACAGGTCGGGTTGAGCATGGAGTGCCACCTTGGGCTTAGGGTTCTCCAGGGAGCGTGAGGTCATCAGATGTGAGGAATTTCAGGAGCTGTTTTGGACACATGGGGTAGATGTAGCTCATGTCCCCTCCATTTTTGTGCCACTTGTGGTTCCAGGAGGGTTCCATCTGGTTCCGCAACCTGGAGAATAACTGGGGCAGCCATGTTGGAGGAGCTGGAGAGGGTCATACCTGCCCCCCACCACTGCTACAACATGGAGATGGCCTACTTGTTGTCATGGAAAAATAAGGAAGGCCCTAACTCTTGCCCAGCCATGGGGCTGGAGATATCCCCTATCTGGGGGAGAATGGCAGAAGAGGGCTGTGAAGGAACGATCCAGCTTAAGTGCAGAAAACTCACATATACAAGTCTGGAGTTCCCCTTTATTTCCCCCTGTTAAGGCTTCCTAGTTATAAATGCACAGGTCCTTATCTCCTCAGGAAGAGGAATTAGAATTTCTGGGTTATGCAGGGCAGATCACAGACTCCCCGCTGATTCTCACACCTCCAGTCTCTTCAGAGACTCCAGTGGGTCTGCAGCTAGTTGGACCCCTGGCTGTGAATTTGTCACATCAAAAGATGAGAGCCGCAGACAAGCGGCACCAACACAAATCAGACCATAGCGGTGCCACCATGTGTCCCAGCACCAAGCCAGGTACAGAATCAGAACCGGCTCACAAAACCGCACAAGGAGGTAGGTTACTGCGGGCTCGGTAATAAAGGAAAACCAGGAAAATGGAGATCTAAAGTTCTGACCCACTTAGGGACCCCATTTCTGGACTCATCGGATGCCCGCCATCCAGCCCAATCGTTTGGTGCCATATCCAAAGACATACGACCCCCCTGCCCAAAGTTATAACCCCCAAAAGGGTTTTTGGGGCTAAAGCAAGTTCCAGAACGGTGGGAGGTGACAACGCGTCCCACAGATGGGAGGGGGTGGAGGGGAGAGCCCTGCTTAAAGGTAGGCCAAGGGATTAGAACATTGTCACTTATCTGGCGAGGTCACGATTCCCGCGTGCCTGAGGTGTCCATCAACCCAGCTTGCCACTTATCTCTTGTGGGAGCTCTCATCACCACTACTCTGCAACTGCATATTAAGGTAACTGACCATTGTCTCTCTGTGTAACTCACTGTAACCTGTAACCTTCTCAGAACAGCATTTGTATCATTTCATATTCCATCATAGCCAAGTGTTTGTTATCACTGCCTAGTGTGCGCTCATTGCATTAAAACTTAAATCTAACTTGAGCGATCTGTTTGCCTTAGCCAAGAATCTGTGTGTCTGCAGGCTTCGGGCCTGGTATTTCTGGTAGGAGGACTCGGACAAGGGTTTCTTGGTAGCGCGGTCTGTGTGTCCGGAGGTCCCTGGTTGATAGTGGGATCACGTGACCCGCTGTCCCCTGACAGAAGCCCTGTGTTAGTGACAGGTCGGGTTGAGCGTGGAGTGCCACCCTGGGCTTAGGGTGCTCCTGGGAGCGTGAGGTCATCAGATGTGAGGAATTTCAGGAGCTGTTTTGGACACATGGGGTAGCTGCAGCTCACTGTCCCTCCATTTTTGTGCCACTTGTGGTTCCAGGAGGGTTCCATCTGGTTCCGCAACCTGGAGAGTAACTGGGGCCAGAACAGATGGGGCAGCCATGCTGGAGGAGCTGGAGAGGGTCATACCTGCCCCCCGCCACTGCTACAACATGGAGATGGCCTGCAACTGGGCGCCCGGAGCCTGAGGACTCATTAGGGGCCACACTATGACTTTTGTTATGGGGCCCTTTAAAACCTATATATGCCTCTTACCCTACTCCTGGAATGTGGACAGTTTCGAGCTAAAGGAAGGAGTTGCTGGAGGGCCCAATATTCTCAAAAATCAGTTTGACCTACAATGCCAAAAAGGTGACAAGATGGTCCTAACCAAAGATTTCATAGAGCTGTTAATAGAAGGATGGTGTCCAACATGGAGTGATGTCATAGAGCTGCTAATAGAAGAATGGTGCCCAACATGGAGTGATGTCATAGAGCTGTTAATAGAAGGATGGTGCCCAACATGGAGTGATGTCATAGAGCTGTTAATAGAAGGATGGTGCCCAACATGGAGTGATGTCATAGAGCTGTTAATAGAAGGGTGGTGCCCAACATGAAGTGATGTCATAGAGCTGTGTATAGCAGGATGGAGCACAGCATGGAGTGATGTCATAGAGCTGTGTATAGCAGGAGGGTGCAGGACATGGAGTGATGTCATAGAGCTGTGTATAGCAGGATGATGCAGGACATGGAGTGATGTCATAGAGCCATGTATAGCAGGATGGTGCAGAACATGGAGTGATGTCATAGAGCTGTGTATAGCAGGAGGGTGCAGAACATGGAGTGATGTCATAGAGCTGTGTATAGCAGGATGGTGCAGAACATGGAGTGATGTCATAGAGCTTTGTATAGCAGGATGGTGCACAACGTGGAGTGATGTCATAGAGCTGTGTATAGCAGGATGGTGCAGAACATGGAGTGATGTCATAGAGCTGTGTATAGCAGGATGGTGCAGGACATGGAGTGATGTCATAGAGCCATGTATAGCAGGATGGTGCAGAACATGGAGTGATGTCATAGAGCTGTGTATAGCAGGATGGTGCAGGACATGGAGTGATGTCATAGAGCCATGTATAGCAGGATGGTGCAGAACATGGAGTGATGTCATAGAGCTGTGTATAGCAGGATAGTGCAGAACATGGAGTGATGTCATAGAGCTGTGTATAGCAGGATAGTGCAGAACATGGAGTGATGTCATAGAGCTGTGTATAGCAGGATAGTGCAGAACATGGAGTGATGTCATAGAGCTGTGTATAGCAGGATAGTGCAGAACATGGAGTGATGTCATAGAGCTGTGTATAGCAGGATAGGGCAGAACATGGAGTGATGTCATAGAGCTGTGTATAGCAGGATAGTGCAGAACATGGAGTGATGTCATAGAGCTGTGTATAGCAGGATGGTGCAGAACATGGAGTGATGTCATAGAGCTGTGTATAGCAGGAGGGTGCAGGACATGGAGTGATGTCATAGAGCTGTTAATAGGATGGTGTACAACATGGAGTGATGTCATAGAGCTTTGTATAGCAGGAGGGTGCAGAACATGGAGTGATGTCATAGAGCTGTGTATAGCAGGATGGTGCAGAACATGGAGTGATGTCATAGAGCTGTGTATAGCAGGAGGGTGCAGGACATGGAGTGATGTCATAGAGCTGTGTATAGCAGGATGATGCAGGACATGGAGTGATGTCATAGAGCTGTGTATAGCAGGATAGTGCAGAACATGGAGTGATGTCATAGAGCTGTGTATAGCAGGATAGTGCAGAACATGGAGTGATGTCATAGAGCTGTGTATAGCAGGATGGTGCAGGACATGGAGTGATGTCATAGAGATGTGTATAGCAGGATGGTGCAGAACATGGAGTGATGTCATGGAGCTGTGTATAGCAGGATGGTGCAGGACATGGAGTGATGTCATAGAGCTGTGTATAGCAGGAGGGTGCAGAACATGGAGTGATGTCATGGAGCTGTGTACAGCAGGATGGTGCAGAACATGGAGTGATGTCATAGAGCTGTGTATAGCAGGATGGTGCAGAACATGGAGTGATGTCATAGAGCTGTGTATAGCAGGATGGTGCAGAACATGGAGTGATGTCATAGAGCTGTGTATAGCAGGATGGTGCAGGACATGGAGTGATGTCATAGAGCTGTGTATAGCAGGATAGTGCAGAACATGGAGTGATGTCATAGAGCTGTGTATAGCAGGATGGTGCAGGACATGGAGTGATGTCATAGAGCTGTGTATAGCAGGATGGTGCACAACATGGAGTGATGTCATAGAGATGTGTATAGCAGGATGGTGCAGAACATGGAGTGATGTCATAGAGCTGTGTATAGCAGGATGGTGCAGGACATGGAGTGATGTCATAGAGCTGTGTATAGCAGGATGGTGCTGAACATGGAGTGATGTCATAGAGCTGTGTATAGCAGGATAGTGCAGAACATGGAGTGATGTCATAGAGCTGTGTATAGCAGGATGGTGCAGAACATGGAGTGATGTCATAGAGCTGTGTATAGCAGGAGGGTGCAGAACATGGAGTGATGTCATAGAGCTGTGTATAGCAGGATAGTGCAGAACATGGAGTGATGTCATAGAGCTGTGTATAGCAGGATGGTGCATAACATGGAGTGATGTCATGGAGCTGTGTATAGCAGGATGGTGCAGAACATGGAGTGATGTCATAGAGCTGTGTATAGCAGGATGGTGCAGAACATGGAGTGATGTCATAGAGCTGTGTATAGCAGGATGGTGCAGAGCATGGAGTGATGTCATAGAGCTGTGTATAGCAGGATGGTGCAGAACATGGAGTGATGTCATAGAGGTGTGTATAGCAGGATGGTGCAGAACATGGAGTGATGTCATAGAGCTGTGTATAGCAGGAGGGTGCAGAACATGGAGTGATGTCATAGAGCTGTGTATAGCAGGATGGTGCAGAACATGGAGTGATATCATAGAGCTGTGTATAGCAGGATGGGGCAGAACATGGAGTGATGTCATAGAGCTGTGTATAGCAGGAGGGTGCAGAACATGGAGTGATGTCATAGAGCTATGTATAGCAGGAGGGTGCAGAACATGGAGTGATGTCATAGAGCTGTGTATAGCAGGAGGGCGCAGAACATGGAGTGATGTCATAGAGCTGTGTACAGCAGGATGGTGCAGAACATGGAGTGATGTCATAGAGCTGTGTATAGCAGGAGGGTGCAGAACATGGAGTGATGTCATAGAGCTGTGTATAGCAGGATGTGCAGAACATGGAGTGATGTCATAGAGCTATGTATAGCAGGAGGGTGCAGAACATGGAGTGATGTCATAGAGCTGTGTATAGCAGGAGGGTGCAGAACATGGAGTGATGTCATAGAGCTGTGTATAGCAGGATGGTGCAGAACATGGAGTGATATCATAGAGCTGTGTATAGCAGGAGGGTGCAGAACATGGAGTGATGTCATAGAGCTGTGTATAGCAGGATAGTGCAGAACATGGAGTGATGTCATAGAGCTGTGTATAGCAGGAGGGTGCAGGAAATGGAGTGATGTCATAGAGCTGTGTATAGCAGGATGGTGCAGAACATGGAGTGATGTCATAGAGCTGTGTATAGCAGGATGGTGCAGAACATGGAGTGATGTCATGGAGCTGTGTATAGCAGGATGGTGCAGGACATGGAGTGATGTCATAGAGCTGTGTATAGCAGGATAGTGCAGAACATGGAGTGATGTCATAGAGCTGTGTATAGCAGGAGGGTGCATAACATGGAGTGATGTCATGGAGCTGTGTATAGCAGGAGGGTGCAGAACATGGAGTGATGTCATAGAGCTGTGTATAGCAGGATGGTGCAGAACATGGAGTGATGTCATAGAGCTGTGTATAGCAGGATGGTGCAGGACATGGAGTGATGTCATAGAGCTGTGTATAGCAGGAGGGTGCAGGAAATGGAGTGATGTCATAGAGCTGTGTATAGCAGGATGGTGCAGAACATGGAGTGATGTCATAGAGCTGTGTATAGCAGGATAGTGCAGAACATGGAGTGATGTCATGGAGCTGTGTATAGCAGGATGGTGCAGGACATGGAGTGATGTCATAGAGCTGTGTATAGCAGGATGGTGCAGAACATGGAGTGATGTCATAGAGCTGTGTATAGCAGGATGGTGCAGAACATGGAGTGATGTCATAGAGTTGTGTATAGCAGGATGGTGCAGAACATGGAGTGACGTCATAGAGCTGTGTATAGCAGGATGGTGCAGAACATGGAGTGATATCATAGAGCTGTGTATAGCAGGAGGGTGCAGAACATGGAGTGATGTCATAGAGCTGTGTATAGCAGGATGAAGCAGGACATGGAGTGATGTCATAGAGCTGTGTATAGCAGGAGGGTGCAGAACATGGAGTGATGTCATAGAGCTATGTATAGCAGGAGGGTGCAGAACATGGAGTGATGTCATAGAGCTGTGTATAGCAGGAGGGTGCAGAAAATGGAGTGATGTCATAGAGCTGTGTATAGCAGGAGGGTGCAGAACATGGAGTGATGTCATAGAGCTGTGTATAGCAGGATGGTGCAGAACATGGAGTGATGTCATAGAGCTGTGTATAGCAGGATGGTGCAGAACATGGAGTGATATCATAGAGCTGTGTATAGCAGGAGGGTGCAGAACATGGAGTGATGTCATAGAGCTGTGTATAGCAGGAGGGTGCAGAACATGGAGTGATGTCATAGAGCTGTGTATAGCAGGATGGTGCAGAACATGGAGTGATATCATAGAGCTGTGTATAGCAGGAGGGTGCAGAACATGGAGTGATGTCATAGAGCTGTGTATAGCAGGAGGGCGCAGAACATGGAGTGATGTCATAGAGCTGTGTACAGCAGGATGGTGCAGAACATGGAGTGATGTCATAGAGCTGTGTATAGCAGGATAGTGCAGAACATGGAGTGATGTCATAGAGCTATGTATAGCAGGAGGGTGCAGAACATGGAGTGATGTCATAGAGCTGTGTATAGCAGGAGGGCGCAGAACATGGAGTGATGTCATAGAGCTGTGTACAGCAGGATGGTGCAGAACATGGAGTGATGTCATAGAGCTGTGTATAGCAGGATGGTGCAGAACATGGAGTGATGTCATAGAGCTGTGTATAGCAGGATGGTGCAGAACATGGAGTGATGTCATAGAGCTGTGTATAGCAGGATGGTGCAGAACATGGAGTGATGTCATAGAGCTATGTATAGCAGGAGGGTGCAGAACATGGAGTGATGTCATAGAGCTGTGTATAGCAGGAGGGCGCAGAACATGGAGTGATGTCATAGAGCTGTGTACAGCAGGATGGTGCAGAACATGGAGTGATGTCATAGAGCTGTGTATAGCAGGATGGTGCAGAACATGGAGTGATGTCATAGAGCTGTGTATAGCAGGATGGTGCAGAACATGGAGTGATGTCATAGAGCTGTGTATAGCAGGATGGTGCAGAACATGGAGTGATGTCATAGAGCTGTGTATAGCAGGATGGTGCAGAACATGGAGTGATGTCATAGAGCTGTGTATAGCAGGATGGTGCAGAACATGGAGTGATGTCATAGAGTTGTGTATAGCAGGATGGTGCAGAACATGGAGTGACGTCATAGAGCTGTGTATAGCAGGATGGTGCAGAACATGGAGTGATGTCATAGAGCTGTGTATAGCAGGATGATGCAGGACATGGAGTGACGTCATAGAGCTGTGTATAGCAGGATGATGCAGAACATGGAGTGATGTCATAGAGCTGTGTATAGCAGGATAGTGCAGAACATGGAGTGATGTCATAGAGCTGTGTATAGCAGGAGGGTGCAGAACATGGAGTGATATCATAGAGCTGTGTATAGCAGGAGGGTGCAGAACATGGAGTGATGTCATAGAGCTGTGTATAGCAGGATGATGCAGGACATGGAGTGATGTCATAGAGCTGTGTATAGCAGGATGATGCAGGACATGGAGTGATGTCATAGAGCTGTGTATAGCAGGATAGTGCAGAACATGGAGTGATGTCATAGAGCTGTGTATAGCAGGAGGGTGCAGAACATGGAGTGATGTCATAGAGCTGTGTATAGCAGGATGGTGCAGAACATGGAGTGATGTCATAGAGCTGTGTATAGCAGGATGATGCAGGACATGGAGTGATGTCATAGAGCTGTGTATAGCAGGATAGTGCAGAACATGGAGTGATGTCATAGAGCTATGTATAGCAGGAGGGTGCAGAACATGGAGTGATGTCATAGAGCTGTGTATAGCAGGATGGTGCAGAACATGGAGTGATGTCATAGAGCTGTGTATAGCAGGATGGTGCAGAACATGGAGTGATGTCATAGAGCTGTGTATAGCAGGATGGTGCAGAACATGGAGTGATGTCATAGAGCTGTGTATAGCAGGATGGTGCAGAACATGGAGTGATGTCATAGAGCTGTGTATAGCAGGAGGGCGCAGAACATGGAGTGATGTCATAGAGCTTTGTATAGCAGGATGGTGCATAACATGGAGTGATGTCATAGAGCTGTGTATAGCAGGATGGTGCAGAACATGGAGTGATGTCATAGAGCTGTGTATAGCAGGATGGTGCAGAACATGGAGTGATGTCATAGAGCTGTGTATAGCAGGATGGTGCAGAACTTGGAGTGATGTCATAGAGCTGTGTATAGCAGGAGGGCGCAGAACATGGAGTGATGTCATAGAGCTGTGTACAGCAGGATGGTGCAGAACATGGAGTGATGTCATAGAGCTGTGTATAGCAGGAGGGTGCAGAACATGGAGTGATGTCATAGAGCTGTGTATAGCAGGATGGTGCAGAACATGGAGTGATGTCATAGAGCTGTGTATAGCAGGATGGTGCAGAACATGGAGTGATGTCATAGAGCTGTGTATAGCAGGATGGTGCAGAACATGGAGTGATGTCATAGAGCTGTGTATAGCAGGATGGTGCAGAACATGGAGTGATGTCATAGAGCTGTGTATAGCAGGAGGGCGCAGAACATGGAGTGATGTCATAGAGCTTTGTATAGCAGGATGGTGCATAACATGGAGTGATGTCATAGAGCTGTGTATAGCAGGATGGTGCAGAACATGGAGTGATGTCATAGAGCTGTGTATAGCAGGATGGTGCAGAACATGGAGTGATGTCATAGAGCTGTGTATAGCAGGATGGTGCAGAACATGGAGTGATGTCATAGAGCTGTGTATAGCAGGAGGGCGCAGAACATGGAGTGATGTCATAGAGCTGTGTATAGCAGGAGGGTGCAGAACATGGAGTGATGTCATAGAGCTGTGTATAGCAGGAGGGTGCAGAACATGGAGTGATGTCATAGAGCTGTGTATAGCAGGATGGTGCACAACATGGAGTGATGTCATAGAGCTGTGTATAGCAGGAGGGCGCAGAACATGGAGTGATGTCATAGAGCTGTGTATAGCAGGAGGGTGCAGAACATGGAGTGATGTCATAGAGCTGTGTATAGCAGGAGGGTGCAGAACATGGAGTGATGTCATAGAGCTGTGTATAACAGGAGGGTGCAGAACATGGAGTGATGTCATAGAGCTGTGTATAGCAGGATGGTGCAGAACATGGAGTGATGTCATAGAGCTGTGTATAGCAGGATAGTGCAGAACATGGAGTGATGTCATAGAGCTGTGTATAGCAGGATGGTGCTGAACATGGAGTGATGTCATAGAGCTGTGTATAGCAGGATGGTGCAGGACATGGAGTGATGTCATAGAGCTGTGTATAGCAGGATGGTGCAGAACATGGAGTGATGTCATAGAGCTGTGTACAGCAGGATGGTGCAGAACATGGAGTGATGTCATAGAGCTGTGTACAGCAGGATGGTGCAGAACATGGAGTGATGTCATAGAGCTGTGTATAGCAGGATGGTGCAGAACATGGAGTGATGTCATAGAGCTGTGTATAGCAGGATGGTGCAGAACATGGAGTGATGTCATAGAGCTGTGTATAGCAGGATGGTGCAGAACATGGAGTGATGTCATAGAGCTGTGTACAGCAGGATGGTGCAGAACATGGAGTGATGTCATAGAGCTGTGTACAGCAGGATGGTGCAGAACATGGAGTGATGTCATAGAGCTGTGTACAGCAGGATAGTGCAGAACATGGAGTGATGTCATAGAGCTGTGTACAGCAGGATGGTGCAGAACATGGAGTGATGTCATAGAGCTGTGTATAGCAGGATAGTGCAGAACATGGAGTGATGTCATAGAGCTGTGTATAGCAGGATGGTGCACAACATGGAGTGATGTCATAGAGCTGTGTATAGCAGGAGGGTGCGATGAAGGGTTTGCTATGTCACTCGGTCACTCTCGAATATTTTCCCGTTGGCGTTTTCCTCCTCCTTCCAGCAACTACAGCAAACAGGTTCCTCCGCCACTGCTAATAATCTGCGCATTTCAAAAGCATTTTTTTCGAAGAATGGCAACTTACCTCAAGGGGGTTATTTATTAAATTAGGCCCTTATTCATGTCAGGTAGTGGCTGGTTAATGAGAAGTAGCGACAGGTGAACGCCGGACATGGCAGCAATTACACATTTATCAAGCAGAATCTGTTGAGCGATTGGGATAGCGCCATGTAGCGTCTGATTCATCATTATCACAGCTTCAGCGTACAGCGCCGGCGTTCAGCCTTGCACAGCGCCACGTCTTACCTCTCGCTACCTGTCGCTCTCCCATACATTTCAATGGACGATCCATTTTTTTTTAAATCTCAAATAATGTTGTGACTTTTCCTGGCCTAGAAAATGCCATTTTTTCAGGAATTTTTCATGTTTTATATTTTTCTGCAGAAATGACATTACAGGTCTGACATTAAAGTGTTCATGTTACAATGTTATAACAATGTAATTTCATATGTTTTCGCTTTGTTACTGGTGGATAGATGCTGAGAAACAACCTTTATTCAAACAGCCTCCTGCGCTCTGGGTTACAGAGAAGCATTTTTCAGCGCCAGAGTTTTGTGAGGATGTTTTTTAATGAATATGTTGTGAGTCGGTCGCACTGACCAGTCGCTACCATGCGCTCCCATACAGCGCTGTACTGGTCAAATAGCGACTCCTCACAATGTATTCGTCATTGCTGCACAGCGGCTGAGTCGCTAAGAACTAGCGACCCACGGCCGAGCACAGCGACTACTAGCGGGCGCTCTGAAATTGCTGCTACAGACGCTCATCTGTCTCTACCTGGCGTTAGTTTTTGCACGTTTAGTACTTTATAAGTATATCGATTTTATAGTGATCCGGATCATAGGCAGGATTTGCACATGTTTAGCACTTTATAAATATATAGATTTTATAGTGATCCGGATCATAGGCAGGATTTGCACATGTTTAGTACTTTATAAATATATAGATTTTATAGTGATCCGGATCATAGGCAGGATTTGCACATGTTTAGCACTTTATAAATATATAGATTTTATAGTGATCCGGATCATAGGCAGGATTTGCACATGTTTAGTACTTTATAAATATATAGATTTTATAGTGATCTGGATCATAGGCAGGATTTGCACATGTTTAGTACTTTATAAATATATAGATTTTATAGTGATCTGGATCATAGGCAGGATTTGCACATGTTTAGTACTTTATAAATATATAGATTTTATAGTGATCCGGATCATAGGCAGGATTTGCACATGTTTAGCACTTTATAAATATATAGATTTTATAGTGATCCGGATCATAGGCAGGATTTGCACATGTTTAGTACTTTATAAATATATAGATTTTATAGTGATCCGGATCATAGGCCGGATTTGCACATGTTCTGTACTTTATAAATATATAGATTTTATAGTGATCCGGATCATAGGCAGGATTTGCACATGTTTAGTACTTTATAAATATATAGATTTTATAGTGATCCGGATCATAGGCAGGATTTGCACATGTTTAGTACTTTATAAATATATAGATTTTATAGTGATCCGGATCATAGGCAGGATTTGCACATGTTTAGTACTTTATAAATATATAGATTTTATAGTGATCCGGATCATAGGCAGGATTTGCACATGTTTAGCACTTTATAAATATATAGATTTTATATTGATCCGGACCATAGGCAGGATTTGCACATGTTTAGCACTTTATAAATATATAGATTTTATATTGATCCGGACCATAGGCAGGATTTGCACATGTTTAGCACTTTATAAATATATAGATTTTGTAGTGATCCGGATCATAGGCAGGATTTGCACATGTTTAGCACTTTATAAATATATAGATTTTATAGTGATCCGGATCATAGGCAGGATTTGCACATGTTTAGCACTTTATAAATATATAGATTTTATAGTGATCCGGATCATAGGCAGGATTTGCACATGTTTAGTACTTTATAAATATATAGATTTTACAGTGATCCGGATCATAGGCAGAATTTGCACATGTTTAGTACTTTATAAATATATAGATTTTATAGTGATCCGGATCATAGGCAGGATTTGCACATGCTCAGTTGCACTGTTGGAACACTTTGTTGAATGATTTTAGCACATATATATTTAGGCATTTGATATCAATTGTGTCGCCTACACACCTTTATGTTGGTTTGTCCTGTGTGTTATTGTTCCATTTATGTGTTTTTTTTAAGGGATTTTAATATGTTGAGTGCACCTTTTTAGGGTGTAGAACTAGAAATTGATATTTTCGCTTCAATTCAGAGCATCAGTGACCTTCTGCGGTATTTTCAGAATATATTTTAAAAAGACAACAGAAAAACAGAAAAATAATAGGAAAAGCGCTGCAAGGTGATAAAACAGGATTAACTATAAAACAATGTACAAATAAATAGATAGCAAAATAAATAAAAAGTGGAAAAACACTTAAAGTGGACCAAAACCAAGGATCCTGGGTTTTGGTCATTTCCCCTGGGGCACCACTAGAGGGAGCACTGCCATCATGAGCCCCTTCTGCTTAGTGTGATGTAGGAGCGCTCCCTCTAGTGGTCAGTGTGTGGTATTACATATTATGAGCACTAGAGGGAGCACTGCCATCATGAGCTCCTTATGCTTAGTGTGATGTAGGAGCGCTCTCCCTCTAGTGGTCAGTGTGTGGTATTACATATACTGAGCACTAGAGGGAGCACTGCCATCATGAGCCCCTTCTGCTTAGTGTGATGTAGGAGCGCTCCCTCTAGTGGTCAGTGTGTGGTATTACATATACTGAGCTCTAGAGGGAGCACTGCCATCATGAGCTCCTTCTGCTTAGTGTGATGTAGGAGCGCTCCCTCTAGTGGTCAGTGTGTGGTATTACATATACTGAGCACTAGAGGGAGCACTGCCATCATGAGCTCCTTCTGCTTAGTGTGATGTAGGAGTGAGCTCCCTCTAGTGGTCAGTGTGTGGTATTACATATACTGAGCACTAGAGGGAGCACTGCCATCATGAGCTCCTTCTGCTTAGTGTGATGTAGGAGCGCTCCCTCTAGTGGTCAGTGTGTGGTATTACATATACTGAGCACTAGAGGGAGCACTGCCATCATGAGCTCCTTCTGCTTAGTGTGATGTAGGAGCGCGCTCCCTCTAGTGGTCAGTGTGTGGTATTACATATACTGAGCACTAGAGGGAGCACTGCCATCATGAGCTCCTTCTGCTTAGTGTGATGTAGGAGCGCTCCCTCTAGTGGTCAGTGTGTGGTATTACATATACTGAGCACTAGAGGGAGCACACTGCCATCATGAGCTCCTTCTGCTTAGTGTGATGTAGGAGTGCGTGGTCCCTCTAGTGGTTAGTGTGTGGTATTACATCCTCCATCACACTGCACACTGAGGGGGCCTCCAACATTAATCGAAAAGGCCGGATTCTGTTAAAGGGAGGCCTCCAACATTAATCGAAAAGGCCGGATTCTGTTAAAGGGGGCCTCCAACATTAAATGAAAAGGCCTGATTCTGTTAAAGGGAGGCCTCCAACATTAATCGAAAAGGCCGGATTCTGTTAAAGGGGGCCTCCAACATTAAATGAAAAGGCCTGATTCTGTTAAAGGGAGGCCTCCAACATTAATCGAAAAGGCCGGATTCTGTTAAAGGGGGCCTCCAACATTAAATGAAAAGGCCAGATTCCCCAACACTTAGAAAACAGAGCTGATCGAGCAGGACCCGAAATGACCTTTGACCCAAATCCAAACACCAGTAAGAAGCCCGTGCCGGCATACTGCTCTAGGGGGGCAGTCGGTATCGCGGGAGCGTGTCCAGTTAGCGCCACAGACGGCGTCACGCTCATAACAAGGAGGCCATAAACGCAATGACAGCGATGCCCGACGTCGTGGCCAAGATGTTGAAGGTGAGGGAGAGGCGGGATGTCACTTTAGCCGTCTGCCACTCTTCATGTTTGAGCGCTGATTGTGTCTGTGGGGAGAAGAGAGAGTTTAGTGTTCACAGCCGGGAGGCCTCAACTCCCTCTAGTGGTCAGTGTGTGGCATTACATATACTGACCACTAGAGGGCGCACACTGCCATCATGAGCTCCTTATGCTTAGTGTGATGTAGGAGTGCGCACCCTCTAGTGGTCAGTATGTGGTATTTTCGGGATGTTGGGCGAGAGAGACCAAGGAGACCTATCGTGGTCCGAGTTACCCCAACAGTATTATACCCACTTTCACACTGCATACTGACCACTAGAGGGAACGCACCTCTAGTGGTCAGTGTGCGGAATTGACTCTGCTGTCACACTGGCCATTAGAGGGAGCACACTGCCATCATCAGCTCCTCCTGCTTAGTGTGATGTAGAAGCGCGCTCCCTCTAGTGTTCCGTGTTTGGTATTACACCCGCTGTCGAGAGCTGCAGATCTCCTGAGACTCCTGGATAGTTCACGAATATTAAACCAAATGGGTCAGTGAACAAGGTCATGAGCCCGTTCTGTAGGCTAGCGGGACCTTTAAAAACCCGGCTCTAAGGCTGGACTGTTATAAAAAAAGGGCCCGTGACTTCAATCACCCCATAACAGGTAGTGTGCACAACCTCCCCCAATCTCCCATAACAGGCAGTGTGCAGAACCTCCCCCTGATCACCCCATAACACACAGTGTGCAGAATCCTCCCAATCACCCCATAACAGGCAATGTGCTGAATCCCCCCAACCACCCCATAACAGGTAGTGTGCTATATCCCCTTAATCACTGCATAACAGGCAGTATGCAGATTCCTCCTAGTCACCCCATAACAGGCAGTGTGAAGAATCCCACCAAATCACCCCATAACAGGCAATGTGCAAAATCCTCCCAGTCACCCTATAACAGGCATTGTGCAGAATCCCCCCCAATCACCCCATAACAGGCAGTTAAACAAGGTTCAAAAATCTCAATGCAGGGTGGTGAAAGAGTCTGAAAGGGCCTTACCATCGTACTGAAGATGCACGCCACGAGCCCTAAAACATAGAAGCAACACACTATATTAATCCATGACCATGCCATGTATGTGTTGTAGACATTAGAGGGCGCAGTAGCCGGAGTCTCCGTAGGTTGGACAGAAACTGGGGCATTTTCAGGGTTTGGTGGTGGTATCACTGAGCCTTGGATCACAGGAGGTTGAGGGGCATTTACCACTCTAATCTGAACGGAGGACATTTCGGGCGACACCATATCTTCCGTCGTGGGAGGTGTAAAAAAGACCCTTCCGGGCGGCGTCGGACCGGAAGCCACATCAATGAAGAACAGTGAGCTATACGGTGGAGGGCTATACTCAAATAATTGGCTTATTGCTGTATACGGAGGCAAGGGATCAAAGTGGGGCACTGTCCCACTCTCCCATATTGGTAATATCTCACTATAGTCCGGTATTGGTGATATCTCACTATAGTCCGGTATTGGTGATATCTCACTATAGTCCGGTATTGGTGATATCTCACTATAGTCCGGTAATGGTGATATCTCACTATAGTCCGGTGGTGGGGGTAGCTGCGTCGTGTTCAGCTCCGGAGGTATCTCCTCATATTCGGAGCTGGTGGATTCCGGTTGATTGATCTCAGAAGGATCCGGGTCTTCGATGTCGTGTGGTCGTTCAGCCATGGCTCCTCCGGTACGGGCAGGTCAGCTGATGGTCTCCGTCCTCTCGGTGAAGCAGTCGCACAATGTTTCCTCCAAGAAAAGCAAAGAAAGGGCGTTTCCTGACCAGTTTTTTTTTTTTAACTCATCTTGCTCTGATCTCGTTATTCAAGGGAATTCCTGAGATGTCAAACACGTGTCTAGAGAGTTGAAGGTATTGAGGAAGAGCTATGACAAGCAAGACTTCTCTCACACAAGCTAGAGACCAGAGTTGTCCATCTAGTTCGAGCCGCCCTAGGCACCAGAGAGGGCGCCCCTTTATACCCAATCGAGACCTCTTCTTGACCACCTCCTATTCCTTGACTCATCTGAAAATATTGTCTTCGAAATTTTTGAAGCATTGTGACCAGGGTTGGACTGGTTAAACTCTTCCGTTGGGCCGCTGGGCTGTGGCGAGGCCCAGACATCAGTGGTAAGCCCCAGGATAACTGCAGAGATATCAGCGACGACAAGGTGTGAACCTGAAACAAGATGCTCCAGCAACTGGTTATATTGAGGGAGGTGGGATGTCCCATAAATCAAGCAGCTAGCTTCTCCCTGCCTCCCAGACATGCAGAGAACATTTGGCAGCATCGGAGCAGGACCGGACTGGAGCACCTTGGGCCCAGCAGATTAAATTTTCTTTGGGGTCCACCCTAAAAGAGGAACAACAGACCTTTTCTGATGTTCATCTTTAAGCATCCCTCCCTCACTGCCTTTTGGAAGCAATACCGCCTGCGGCTGAGTGGGGACTAGGGGAACTCAGCAGAGGGGAGGGCCAGAGTGTCAAGTGTGCAGATGATGCAGAATCAAGAACACCAGGCAGGAACATCAGACCTTTTCTGTAGACACAGACAGCTGCTAGCAATTCCGCCTGCGGCCTCCTCAAAGAGTGGAGACTAGGGGAACTCAGCAGAGGGGAGGGCCGGAATGTCAAGTGTGCGGATGATGCACAATCATGAACACCAGGCAGGAACATCAGACCTTTTCTGATGTTCCTCTTTAAACATCCCTCCCCCCTCCCTCACTGCCATTGTGTTATCTAAAACACCAACATCCGGCAGTATTCCATGCCGATGTAGATACAGACAGCTGCTAGCAATGCCGCCTGCGGCCTCCCCAAAGAGTGGAGACTAGGGGAACTCAGTAGAGGGGAGGGCCGAAGTGTCAAGTGTGCGGATGATGCAGAATCAGGAACACCAGGCAGGAACATGAGACCTTTTCTGATGGTCCTCTTTAAACTCAGCAGAGGGGGGGGGGGGGCGAAGTGGCAAGTGTGTGACTGATGCAGAATCAGGAACATGAGACCTTTTCTGATGGACTATTCATAATAGTTACAGAATTGGTATAGGCCTTCAGGGGTGCAACATTCTAGAGAGTAATGTATATAATTTGGTAAGTCTATAAGAGGTCCGGGAGCCTTTGTTCTGGGTTAGAATGTGCAGAGACCTAGTTGTGGGAGGACCCCCTTTAGAAGGAGAAATAGGGCCTTGGATGTGCACCTTTGCTTGGTGAAGTATCTAACTTCATGCTGGGGGCTATTAAATTATGCTGGGGGTGTTAATAATTCATTCCAAGGGCATGTGATTAACTCATGGTGGGTTGTGTTATTAATTCATGCTGGGGGTTATTAATTTAGTCTGGGGGTGTTATTAATTCATTCCAACGGCATGTGATTAATTCTAGCTGTTGGTGTTAATAATTTATGCTGTGGTGTGTTATTAATTCATGCTGGAGATTATTCATTTATGCTGGGGGTGTTATTAATTAATGCTGGGGGTTATTAAATTATGCTTGGGTGTTATTAGATCATTCCAAGGGCATATGATTAATTCATGCTGGGGTGTTATTAAATTATGCTGGGGTGTTATTAATTCATTCCAAGGGCATGTGATTAATTCTAGATGTTGGTTTTATTAATTTATGCTGTGGTGTGTTATTAATTCATGCTGGAGGTTATTCATTTATGCTGGGGGGTGTAATAAATTAATGCTGGGGGTTATTAAATTATGCTGGGGTGTTATTAATTCATTCCAAGGGCATATGATTAATTCATGCTGGGGTGTTATTAAATTATGCTGGGGTGTTATTAATTCATTCCAAGGGCATGTGATTAATTCTAGATGTTGGTTTTATTAATTTATGCTGTGGTGTGTTATTAATTCATGCTGGAGGTTATTCATTTATGCTGGGGGTGTTATTAATTAATGCTGGGGTGTTATTAAATTATGCTGGGGTGTTATTAATTCATTCCAAGGGCATGTGATTAATTAATGTTGGGGTGTGTTATTAATTCATGCTGGGGTGTTATTAAATTATGCTGGGTTGTTATTAATTCATCCCAGGGCTATGTGATTAATTCATACTAGAGTGTCTTACTAATTCATGCTGGGAGTTATTCATATTGCTGGGGGGTTATTAATTTATTCCAGTGGCATGTGATTTATTCTAGCTGTTGGTGTTATGATTAATTCATGCTGGGGTGTTATTAATTCATTCCAAGGGCATTTGATTAATTAATGCTGGGGTGTGTTATTAATTCATGCTGGGGTGTTATTAAATTATGCTGGGGTGTTATTAATTCATTTCAGGGCTATGTGATTAATTCATACTAGAGTGTCTTACTAATTCATGCTGGGAGTTATTAATGTATGCTGGGGGGTTATTAATTTATTCCAGTGGCATGTGATTAATTCATGCTGGAGTGCGTTATTAATTCTTACTGGGGGGTTATTCATTTATGCTGGGGGTGTTATTAATTAATTCCAGCGGCATGCGATTAATTATTGCTTTTGGTGTTGTTCATTTATGCTGTGGTGTGTTATTAATTCATGCTTAGGGTTATTACATTTTGCTGGGGGTGTTATTAATTCATTCCAAGGGCATGTGATTAATTCATGTTGGAGTGTGTAATTAAATAATAGGTTAGGGGGTTATTCATGTATGCTGGGGGTGTTACTAATAAATTCCAGGGCCATGCGATTAATTCGTACTGAGGTGCGTTATTAATTCATGCTGGGGGTTATTAAATTATGCTGGGATGCTATTAATTCATGTGATTAATTCATGCTGAGGTGTGTTATTCATTCTTGCTGGGGGTTATTAATTTCTGCTGGATTGTTATTAATTCATTCCAGGGGCATGTGATTAATTCATGCTGGGGTGTGTTATTCATTGTTGCTGGTGGGTTATTAACTTATGCTGGGGGGTTATTAATTCATTCCAAGGGCATCTGATTAATTCATGCTGAGGTGTGTTATTAATTCATGCAAGTTGGGGTTGGGTTATACATTTTTGCCTGGAAGGGGGGGGGGGGGGGTTATTCATTTATTGCTGGGTTATTCATTTTTGATGCTACAGGGTTTTTCTTTCATTATTAATTTATGCTTGTCTGAGGGAGTGAAATATTTTCATGCGGCTGGTGCAAACACAGAAACAGGAATAAATGGGTCACCGTTTCTCCAGAGCCCCAAGCCAAATACAGAGTTAGAACTAGGGGACATCTCCGAAATTACTCTAGAACCTGAGATATGGAGATCTTGAAGTCACCAGATGCGTTAAATCGGGCCAACGTACCTGGCACCAGAACCAGGGTCCCATGACCTTCCCAGGGAAAGATTCGACTCAAAATCCAATTATCCTGGCTAGGGGCTGAAGGGACGGGGCAGAAACTCTTCCCAGGGGTGCATTCGGAGTGCCTGGCTGAGGGTTTAATACCAGACAACCACCTGGGTGGTCGACTGTACATGTAGGAGAGGCTCCAGGTTCCAGCAGGCTGCCTCATGCCCCTCGGTGGTTGCGCTGCACATCGACTCATCTGAACACACCAAGAAACTGTCATTTCTGTTGTATCTTACTCACCTGTAACCTGTATTTTGCTCTCAGACCTTTATATGTAATATTTTATAACATTTCATACATGTAATTTGTGCCTAGTGTGCGCTCATCGCATTAAAGTATATTATTTAACTTGAGCTGTCTTTTTGTCTCGACTGAAATGACCGTGTCCGTGCCATTTGGCTAAACTACAGGTCACTGGGATTCCGGAAGCTGGGGTGTCGGCTAGGCTCACTGTTCCTCACATAGACCAATAGTTAAAGGCCGTGGGGTGACAAATGGCCGACAGCCCTTTAGGAAGCCCAAATATCAGGCCGCGTGAAAGGCTCATGACATCATACATGCATGTCCACAGGTCACAAATGGAGGGGTCGTGCCACTGTCATGACTGTGGGAATGTAGATTGATGAGTAATGAGAATTTGGAATGCTGGGAAGTGGTATTCATTTATTATAGGGAATGTTATTAATTGATAGTGGGGTGTATTATATATTCCTGCATTAATTCATGCTTGGGGAGTGTTTTTAAAGCAGAACAAAACCCAAAATCTAAATGATTCCAGGGCCAGCCGCTGGCTTTAACCCAGGGCATCTCAAATCGGGATGCCCCCCAGGACACCAGTTAAAACGTACCTTTCCCCGCACCAATGGCGCATGCACAGGCTCTCTTCTAATAAGAGCCACCATTCAACGTCATTTGACAGATTAGGGTTGATTCAGAGAGACATAAAAAGACTTTCGTTTTTGTGTCGATCTTTTTTTTTTTTTAAATGTTCCCGCTCGCGTATAAGTGTACGAGCGATTCTAAGCCTGCATCGCAAGCCTTCAGTAAAGTCTTCGTCTGTTCGTATGCCAACGAGAATGTCCTTTTCCAGCTTTCGGCTTCCGTTTATGTTACCCATGTTACAACGTAGGCTTTAGTTTTTGCCCTTTTTCCATCGTCCCCTCCCACGAATCATTTATGTTTCCCGTTAGATTCAGATTTCCTTTTTCTATAAATTATCGTCCAGACGAAAATCCTTACGATCTTGCGCCTGCGCACTACAAACTTAACTCATTAATGTGTTCGCCTACATATTTGGTTCACTGCCGGGCATCCGATGAGTCCAAAAATTGGGTCCCTAAATGAGTTAGAACCTTAAATCTCCATTTCTCTAGGTCTCCCTTGTCGCAGGGCCCGGAGAAACCTACCTCAATGTGCGGTTTTGTGAGCCGTTTCTGGTTCTGTACCTGGCTTGGTTCTGGGACTCATGGTGGCCCAGCTATGGTCCAATTTATGTTGGTGCCGCTGGTCTGCGGCTCTCATTTTTGGTGTGAGAGCTCACAGCCAGGGGTCATACCATCTTCAGACAAATCGGGGCCTTCCGAGGTTGGAGGTGTGAGAGAATCAGCAGGGAGTGATCTGCACTTGGCTCAACTCATAAATGCTAATTCTCCTTCCTGGGGAGAGTAGGTCCTGTGCATATTTATGACTAGAAGCCTTAACAGGGGGAAGTAAAGGGGAACTCCGGACTTGGATTTTGTAGGTTTTTCACATTTAAACTGGATCGTTCCTTCACACTCCTCCACTGTATTTATCATACCTGTGCTCACGTGGCATCATTTAGAGAAAGGAAGCACAATTTAGTCTTTAGTTGTTTAGATGAATCCCATGATGGAGGCCCCATTTATAGTCCACACCAGGGCCCTGTCACATTTGGTTATGCCACTGAGAAAAGGGGGCCCCTTACTGCAGATGTCGACGGGGCGGCTGCAATAGCACCTCCCTGACATCACAGCCTGCAAGACCAGGAAGGAGCCCCCAACCCAGCTTACCTAGAGATAGGATGGGTAAAGGAAGAAGCAGCAACAGTGAGTTCTTTTTTTCATTTCAAAAATGTATTTTCTTTTTAAAGTGGACCAAAACCCATGCCCCAACGGCCATGAAATCTATAAGATTCCAGGGCCGCTGGATTCCTCCCCCCACTGTGTGGAACTCCCCAGTCACCCAAAAACTCACCTTCTTTCCCGGTCCATTGGCGCATGCGCGAGCAGTGGCCGCATCCCTGCTATACCTTTAGCAGGGAGCATGCCTGCGCCAGGCATTTGTGAATGGCTGGCACGGACACGCTCCCTGTTAAAAGGTAGCAGGGGATGTAGCCGCTAGTGTGCCTTAGACAAGCTCTTAGACGAAGGGATGGGAGTGGATCTGAGTGTGCTGATTGGACGAGAGGGCTGCACATGCGTCATAGGGCAGGGAGATCGTACGACTTTCAGGGTTTCACACAGTGGGGTATCTGTGATCGGGGTGCCCCCGGGGGCAAGAGCCGAAAGCCAGGATAGTCAAAATCCTTCAGATCTTGTCTGTATCTGGGATGGCGCGAATCAGAGCAAATTGGCAAGATCTGGGTTGAGCCAAGCTTCAGCCGGGTTCCGAAGCCCATCACCACTTATGATCTTTCTATCCTGTTATGTTTCTCACACTGGGTGTAGAAACATCTGGTCTGGTGACCATTAGGGATGAGCGAACCGGTTCGGACGAACCGGAATTCGCTCCGAATTTCAGGGAAAATTCGATTCGGCACGAACCCGAATTTTTTGTTGGTTTGTGCCGATCGAATTTTCCCTGAAATAAAAATAAAAAAATGCCGGCATGGTGGGAGCTCCCGCTCCCACCATGCCGGCATTTGTTTAAAAAGCAAACACTTACCTGCATGGTCGGAGCGTGGAGGCCGGCGGCGCTCTCAGGCAGGCTTCCGCCGCCCGCTGACAGCGTAGCCGGCCTGCCCGCTCCCACCATGCCGGCATTTTTGCTTTCAGATGAGCGATTCGTGAAATTCTTGGGGAAATTCGGCGAATCGCCCGAATCGAACTTTCAAGAAGTTCGCTCATCTCTAGTGACCATTACTGTCATCATTTGTGAGAGGGCAGGGGTATAAAGACTGGGGTATCACTTTAGCGATAACGGCAGGGCTATAAAAACCGGAGACGCTTCCGTTGTCAGAAAGAAGCCCTCAATGGCTGGTTAATGGGAAGCCGTCCATTCCTGTGGATTTGCCCACCGGATTGTTCTCTGTCTGATTGCACTGTTGATAATTTTATGCTCAGTATGGGAATGGGCTTCCCTGAACTTTTTTGCCCCATAGACCTCGCGACAGCATTCATCGCAATAAAATATTAGTACTTTATTTCATTTTGGCTAACGTAGCCTAAAATAACAGTATCACCCATACAGGCAATAACATAACAATGATGTATTTTATCACCAATAAAGGATATTACACACAGCATTCCAAATATGAAAGTTTTTAAGCTAAAGTTTCTCCTTAACGCTCTCAAGCAAAAATACTCCACATGATGCCAGACTTGCACAAGTTTTGAGCTGGGTTCCGAAGCCCATCACCACTTATGATCTTTATCCTGTTACGTTTCTCACACTGGGTGTAGAAACATCTGGTTTGATGACCATTACTGTCATCACTGGCGAGAGAAAATGGATGTTTCTTTTTAGCGGTAACGGCAGGGGTATAAAAACCGAAGACGCTTCCGGTGTCAGAAAGAAGCCCTCAATGACTGGTTAATGGGAAGCCGTCCGTTCCTGTGGATTTGCCCACCGGATTCTCCTCTGTCTGATTGCACCGTAGGCTCCTCTGGTTGATGATTTTATGCTGAGTATGAGAAAGGGCGTCACTGAACCTTATTGTCCCATAAACCTTGCGACAGCTATTATCGTAATAAAATATTAGTACTTTATTTAATTTTGGCTAACGTAGCCTGAAACAACAGTATGACGCATACAGGCAATAACATAACAATGTTGTATTTTAGCCCCTATAATAAATATTACACACAGCATTCTAAATATAAAAGTTTCTCCTTAACGCTATCAAGTAAAAATACTCCACATGCTGGCAGACTTGCGCAAGTTTCGATGTATCTTTATCAATGCCCATACATGGAAAACAGGCTTTGAAAAACATATAATTTATGTTGTAATAATATAACAGTAGTAAAGGTTGGTGTTACAATCAATACATCATTCTAATATGTAAGGAAAATGCATAAAGAAATTACATAGAAAAGATACATAAAGTAGATACAGTGCAAATATATACACAACCTCAGAAGTTAATGTACATCCAATGCCAAGCAACCATTAGTTAGAAATGATATAGACAGTTTGTTCCAACAAGCGATTGATTGTAACACTGCATACAGGCAAGCCCTTCACTCACACATACAGGCAAGCCCCCACACAGGCATACAGGCAAGCCTCCCACACAGGAATACAGGCAAGCCCCCCTGCATACATGCCTACTGGCAAACAGGCAAGCCCCCCCACACAAATGCATATTGGCAAGCCCCTATCACACATGCATACGGGCAAGCCCCCTCGCACACATGCAAGCTCCCCCGCACACGCATACAGGAAAGCCTCCCACACACGCATACAGGCAAGCCCCCCCCACACACACCTACATGCAAGCCCCCACACAGGCATACAGGCAAGCCTCCCACACAGGAATACAGGCAAGCCCCCCTGCACACATGCCTACTGGCAAACAGGCAAGCCCCCCCACACAGATGCATATTGGCAAGCCCCTATCACACATGCATACGGGCAAGCCCCCTCACACACATGCAAGCCCCCCTCGCACACATGCATACTGGCAAGCCCCCACTTACACATACAGGTAAGCCCCCCACACACACACATACAGGCAAGCCCCCTCGCACACAGGCATACAGGCAAGCTCCCCCACACGCATGCATACTGACAAGCCCCCATCACACATGCATACAGGTAAGCACCCTTCACACACATGCAAGCCCCCCTCACACACACATACAGACAAGCCCCCCACACATGCATACAGGCAAGCCCCCTTGCACACATGAATACAGGCAAGCCCCCATCACACATGCATACAGGCAAACCCCCTCACAGACATGCAAGCCCCCTCGCACACACGCATACAGGCAAGCCCCCCACACATATGTATACTGGCAAGTCCCCAACACACAAGTATACAAGCAAGCCCTCACAGACACACAAGCCCCCTCCACAGAAGCAAGCCCTTCACAGAGACAAGCCCCCTCCACAGAGGCAAGCCTCTCCACAAAAACAGGCAAGCCCCCCACACACAGGCAAGACCCCTCCACAATGGCAATCCCTCCACACACACACAAGCAAGACCCCTCCACAGTGGTAAGCCCTCCACACAGACAAGTCCCCTCCACAGAGGCAAGCCCTCCACACAGACAAGTCCTCTCCACAGAGGCAAGCCCCCCACACAGACAAGCCCCTCTAAAGAGGCAAACCCCTCCCCACACACAGGCAAGCCCCCTTCAAAGTATCAACTCCCCCCCCACACATACACAGGCAAGCCCCCTCCACACAGGCAAGACCCCCCAAACACACAGATCACTGATCAGATTGCTCACTTTATATAGTGACCGGAGGGGTCACACAAAATAGTGATCAGATTGGTCACACTGAATAGTAATCGGATTAGTCACACTGAATAGTAATCAGATTGCTCACACTAAATAGTGATCGGAGGGGCCACACTGCCCCCAAATTGGATTGGTCACAACAGTGATCGGTTCAGTCACACTAAATAGTTTTCGAATCACTTTCGGTCACACTCAACAGTGTTAGGAGGGGTCACAATGGATAATGATCGGATTGGTCACAATATATAGTGATTTCATTGGTCACACTGAATAGCGATCGGATTGGTCACAATATATAGTGATTTAATTGGTCACACTCAATAGTGATCGAATTGGTCACAATATATAGTGATTTCATTGCTCACATTGAATAGTGATCGGATGGGTCACAATATATAGTGATTTCATTTCTCACATTGACTAGTAATCGGATGGGTCACAATATATAGTGATTTCATTGCTCACACTGAATAGTGATCGGATGGGTCACAATATATAGTGACTGGATTGGTCACACTGAAAAGTGACCGGATTGGTCACAATATATAGTGACTGGATTGGTCACAATAGTGATCGGTTCAGTCACACAAAATAGTATTCGGATTGGTCACAATATATAGTGATCGGATTGATCACACTGAATAGGGGTCACACTGGATAATGATCGGATTGGTCACAATATATAGTGATCTGATTGGTCACACTGAATAGTGATTTCATTGGTCACAATATATAGCGATTTCATTGGTCACACTGAGTAGTGATCTGATTGGTCACACTGAATAGTGATTGGTTCGGTCACACTACTGTAAATAGAGCACACACATCACAATGATGATGATGATGCCGACCACTGTGGAAGCCACATTATAGATGAGAGCTTGCCGGGAGTTTCTCCTTACAGATTCCCAATCTTGGTATATGGCGGCTGAATCTGCCTGCGGGGGAGAGAAACAGAGAGAGCTCATTGTCCTCTGCTGGGATATCCCATCATTCCCTCTTCTGGGAATTCCTGTCTGGGCAAAAGTACACACTGTACTTGTAAATTAGGGGTAGTAAGGGGGCTGCAAAATGGGGGTAATAACGGGGTGCAAAAAAACGAGGGAGGCTAAATACTTATGCCCTTATTCATCAAGCGATAGCGCCAGGTAGTGTCTGACGAGCGCCAGGTCCCGCCAGCTAACGGCGGCTACCGACTCAAGTACGCCCAGCGGCGGCCACAATGACGCATTTATCAAGCTAAATGAGGCTAGCGCCGGCGAGAGCGACAGCTACCGCGGGATTCATCATGTAGCCGACTGCAACGAACAGCGCCGCTACTAATCCCATCACAGCGACAGGTATGACCTGTCGCTCCCTGGCGATGTCCAATGCATTTCAATGGAGCAATCTTTAATTAATCATAATTAATTGCTATTAATGTTTTTTTTTTTTAATGTCAAAAATTCTGTGACCACTTCTGCAATGTTAGGTTTTTTTTTTTAAGGTAAAATTAAAAAAAAATGATTTTGTGCAGAATTGATATTACAGGTATGATATTAATGTATTGATATTACAAAATGTTTATAAAAACTTGTATAATTTTAAAATCCAAAAATATGGTTGTTTGGGGGTTAAAAACTATTTTAAATCCATCGCCGCCAGCGCTCTGGGGTTTAAACAAGGAATTCACAGCGCTAAAAAATTCGGAGCGTGATTTGTTAATGAATCTGCAGCAAGCCGTTCGCTCTGGCCATTCGCTGTCAGGCGCACCCATACAACGCAGAACCTGTGAAGCAGCGACCCCCCAGCCCGTATTCAACATTACCGCACACCGACTGAGTCGCTGTCAACAAGCAAACCCCGGCCAAGCACAGCGAATACTAGCTGGCGCAGTGAAAATCACGCTACTGGCGCTCATCTGTCGCTACCTGGCGCTATTAATGAATCGGGTGGGCAAGCCCCCCACACACAGGCAAGACCCCTCCACAATGGCAATCCCTCCACACACACACAAGCAAGACCCCTCCACAGAGGTAAGCCCCCCACACAGACAAGCCCCTCTAAAGAGGCAAACCCCTCCCCACACACAGGCAAGCCCCCTTCAAAGTATCAACTCCCCCCCCCACACATACACAGGCAAGCCCCCTCCACACAGGCAAGACCCCCCAAACACACAGATCACTGATCAGATTGCTCACTTTATATAGTGACCGGAAGGGTCACACAAAATAGTGATCAGATTGGTCACACTGAATAGTAATCGGATTAGTCACACTGAATAGTAATCAGATTGCTCACACTAAATAGTGATCGGAGGGGCCACACTGCCCCCAAATTGGATTGGTCACAAGAGTGATCGGTTCAGTCACACTAAATAGTTTTCGAATCACTTTCGGTCACACTCAACAGTGTTAGGAGGGGTCACAATGGATAATGATTGGATTGGTCACAATATATAGTGATTTCATTGGTCACACTGAATAGCGATTGGATTGGTCACAATATATAGTGATTTCATTGGTCACACTGAATAGCGATCGGATTGGTCACACTATATAGTGATTTAATTGGTCACACTCAATAGTGATCAAATTGGTCACAATATATAGTGATTTCATAGCTCACATTGAATAGTGATCGGATGGGTCACAATATATAGTGATTTCATTTCTCACATTGACTAGTAATCGGATGGGTCACAATATATAGTGATTTCATTGCTCACACTGAATAGTGATCGGATGGGTCACAATATATAGTGATTTCATTTCTCACATTGACTAGTAATCGGATGGGTCACAATATATAGTGATTTCATTGCTCACACTGAATAGTGATCGGATGGGTCACAATATATAGTGACTGGATTGGTCACACTGAATAGTGACCGGATTGGTCACAATATATAGTGACTGGATTGGTCACACTGAATAGTGATCGGATGGGTCACAATGTATAGTGACTGGATTGGTCACACTGAATAGTGACCGGATTGGTCACAATATATAGTGACTGGATTGGTCACAATAGTGATCGGTTCAGTCACACAAAATAGTATTCGGATTGGTCACAATATATAGTGATCGGATTGATCACACTGAATAGGGGTCACACTGGATAATGATCGGATTGGTCACAATATATAGTGATCTGATTGGTCACACTGAATAGTGATTTCATTGGTCACAATATATAGCGATTTCATTGGTCACACTGAATAGTGATCTGATTGGTCACACTGAATAGTGATTGGTTCGGTCACACTACTGTAAATAGAGCACACACATCACAATGATGATGATGATGCCGACCACTGTGGAAGCCACATTATAGATGAGAGCTTGCCGGGAGTTTCTCCTTACAGATTCCCAATCTTGGTATATGGCGGCCGAATCTGCCTGCGGGGGAGAGAAACAGAGAGAGCTCATTGTCCTCTGCTGGGATATCCCATCATTCCCTCTTCTGGGAATTCCTGTCTGGGCAAAAGTACACACTGTACTTGTAAATTAGGGGTAGTAAGGGGGCTGTAAAATGGGGGTAATAACGGGGTGCAAAAAAACGAGGGAGGCTAAATACTTATGCCCTTATTCATCAAGCGATAGCGCCAGGTAGTGTCTGACGAGCGCCAGGTCCCGCCAGCTAACGGCGGCTACCGACTCAAGTACGCCCGGCGGCGGCCACAATGACGCATTTATCAAGCTAAATGAGGCTAGCGCCGGCGAGAGCGACAGCTACCGTGGGATTCATCATGTAGCCGACTGCAACGAACAGCGCCGCTACTAATCCCATCACAGCGACAAGTATGACCTACCTTCACGCTGAAGATGATGGCCACTATCCCGAAAAGGTAACAGCAACAGAGGGCATTAATGATGGACCATGGCAAGTAGACCCAGGAGACAGGTACTGGATTTGAGGTCATGGTGGTTGGAGTGACCACAGGTTGGATAAAAACTGGACCGTTTAAAGGGTACGGCAATGGCAGTCCTCCATCTTGGTTCATGAAAGGTTTAGGACAGTCCTCCGCTATGATCTGAATGGAGGCTATATCGGGTGACGCTGTGCCCTGAATCACGGGAGGTGCGGAGCAGCCATTTTCGGAGACTATTTCGGATGACATCTCACCAGAAACCACTTCGAAGGATTACACTGAGAATCTATGGGTGAGGGGGGCTATTTAAACTTGTGCTTCGTCATCGGATACGGAGGTGACAGGACCATGTCATGAGATTCTAAGCACGTGATCCACCATAATAACGATGGTCTCTGGTTACACAGAGAGTAGAAAAAGCTTTGTCGCTGTTAGAAAATAGGTGACACTTGATTTCCAAGTGAATGTCTGTGATGAAAAGCGACACTCTCATCCATAATGTATAAGGTCGGATAACAGCAGCCGATTCCTCCGATCAGGGAATCACAGCGGCAACCAAATCAAAGGAAAAATGTGTTCAATGCAGCCGCATGACTGCATTAAAAAAGTATAACATTTGAGTTTGAGGCAACAGGATCTCTTCAGGGTGATACCTGCGCTGTATCAATTGTATTGGCTATAAACTCTTCTCTACTTACCTGGGCTTTAGCTCTGCAACAAATTATGTGTGCTCCAACTTGATCTAGGCTTGACACAAATAAATTAATGCCTACCATCAGTGGCTTTTTTTTTCTTATTTCTTTCCCCACTCAGACATTGCACCAACTATCTTATTGGTATTTTTGTTGTATCATCACTAGTGTCTTTTTAGGACACTATCCGTTTGGAGGTACTTATTTAGTTCATCATTGTAGGGTATGAGGCCTATCAATGTACCTGTTGATATCATTTTATCTATATACACATATATCTATCTCTACGGGTTCTTCCACTTATACACTCACTGTGTCCTGGATCGCACGAGGTGCGGAGCAGCCATTTTCGGAGAATATTTCTGATGACATCTCACCAGAAACCACTTCGAAGGATTACACTGAGAATCTATGGATGAGGAGGGGGTTTAAACTTGTGCTTCATTATCGGATATGGAGGTGACAGGACCATATCATGAGATTCTAAGCACGTGATCCACCATAATAACGATGGTCTCTGGTTACACAGAGAGCGGAAAAAGCTTTGTCGTTGTTAGAAAATAGGCGACACTTTATTTCCAAGTTAATGTCTGTGATGAAATGCGACACTCGCATCCATAATTTATAAGGTTGGATAACAGCCAATTCCTTCTGCCGCAACAATAAGGGAATCCCAGAGGCAACAGAATCAAAGCAAAAATGTGTTCAATATGGCCACGTGTCAAAAAAAGGGTAACTTTTGGGTTTGAGGCAACAGGATCTCTTCAGGGTGATACCTGCCCTCTATCAATTGTATTGGCCATAAACTCTTCTCTACTTGCCTGGGCTTCAGCTCTGCAACTAATTACTTATGTTCCAACTTGATCTAGGCTTGACACGAATAAACTAATGACACTATCTGTTTGGAGGTACTTATTTGATTCATCATTGTAGGGTATGAGGCCTATCAATGTACCTGTGGATATAATTTTATCTATATACACATATACCTATCTCTACGGGTTCTTCCACTTATACACTCGCTGTGTCCTGGATCACGCGAGGTGCTGAGCAGCCATTTTCAGAGACTATTTCAGATGACAACTCATCAGAAACCCTTTCGAAGGATTACACTTAGAATCTATGGATGAGGGGGGTATTTAAACTTGTGCTTTGTCATCGAATATGGAGGTGACAGGACCATGTTATGAGATTCTAAGCACTTGATCCACCATAATAATGACAGTCTTTGGTTACACAGAGAGCGGATTATTTCCAAGTTAATGTGATGAAATGCGACACTCTCATCCATAATTTATAAGGTTGGATAACAGCAGCCGATTCCTCCTGCCACAAAAATCAGGGATATCCCAGAGGCAACAGAATCAAAGGAAAAAATGTGTTCAATGCGGCCGCGTGTCTGCATTTAAAGCATTACAAAAAAATATATAATTTGTGTTTGAGGCAACAGGATCTCTTCTGGGTGATAACTGCCCTGTATCAATTGTATTGGCCATAAACTCTTCTCTACTTGCCTGGGCTTCAGCTCTGCAACAAATTATGTGTGTTCCAACTTGATCTAGGCTTGCTGCTGCCTGCCTTGGACTTTGGCTCTTAGAACTCTGGTGAAGGCCAGGTGTCTATCATAAATTCCATGTCCTAATGAGTCACCATCTTTCATCACAATATCTGCCTGATCCTAAGACCACATCTCCATCCTGGTCTGCCTGCCTTGGACTTTGGCTCTTAGAACCCTGGTGAAGATCCGTCTGAGGGGCCCAGCCTCTTATCTTTGGTTCTGACCTGGCTCAGACCTGTCTCCTTCCTTACTAATGACTTTGTTCCATCCTGGTCTGCCTGCCTTGGACTTTGGCTCTTAGAACTCTGGTGAAGGCCAGGCGTCTATCAGAGATTCCATGCCCTAATGAGTGACTGTTATCGTTCTCAATACCTGCCTGACCCAAAGACTCCTAAGACCAGAGTTGAGTTTGTTCAGACGACATGGGGAGTTTCACTCATCGGGGCATCCCCGTTCAGGACGCCCCAGGGGCAAGAATCAACACCCAGGATAGTCAAAATCCTGGGTTTTGGTCCACGTTAAGCACTTTACATTACTGGGTGATCTGGGGGGTTTTACATATTGGGCATCCCAATGGGGGGGGCAAGGAACAAAACCTGGGATAGTCCAAATCTCGAGATTTGTTCTGCTTTAATTACTTTCTCCATCATCAGGACCTTCCTAAAGCGAAACAAAACCGGGGATCTTGCCTATCCGGTGTTTTGTTCCTTTCTCCCCTGGGAATCCCGATTTGGGATGCCCAGCTGTGTGAAACCCCCCAGATCACTCAGTAAAGCTCACCTCTTCCCGGTCCTACGGCACATGTGCAGGCTCTCATCCAATCAGAACCTTTTGATGTGCCTATTAAATGTTCTGCAAACTGTTTATGGCAATCAGGATCTCGAGTGGCCGCATCCCCATCTGCTCGAGTGCTACAATTGCTACAATTCTCCACCAGGCACATTGGGGAGTAGGTAAGTGACTTTATTGGGTCAACAGCGGGCCATGCCGAGGTAGGGGCGGGCCTCGGGCATATCAAGAACAGGGGACCCAGCATTAAGCTCCTAACACACCAGATCAATAGTCATTACAAAAGTTCACTCATCATTAAAGGTTCTGGCACACGAGGTTTGACTATTGCGCAATATATTTATTTACACCAATGTACACTATACACACAATGCATCGCCCCCGCCGTCACGTCCTCCCCAGGCGGGACACCGAGGTCGTGTTGGTTCTGGAGCCCGAGTTGGACATGAATAACAATGGCACGGCGGTGACGTAGTAAAATGCCGCTAGGATGCCGAGGAAAGTAGCCACCAGGTTGATCCGATGGGCGATGGAGCTGTCTCTCCAGGCTGTCTCGGGAGCCCTCCTCTGCTCTATACACACCTGAAACATAGAGATCATAGGAAATGTCAAACAGGGATCATGGGACGCCCTCTACTGGCCGCTTAGTGTCAAATTTTCTATATTGTAATATATGGATCATGGAGCGCCCTCTACTAGCTGCTCAGTTTGACATCTACATTTACTATATTGTTGTATGAGCTGCGGGATGCCGGGGATGCGCCCGTGACCCGTGCATGCGCCATGGCGATCATACAGTCAGATCCCCGCACAGCAGGGATTGGGATGCCCTGGGGATTGGGCAATGGCTGTTCCTGGAGTCTCTTAGACTCCTGACCGGAATGATAAGGGTTTGGTTCACTTTAATATGCAGTAAAAGGTGTATTGCATTGACTGTTAAATACTGGCAACAGATACTTCAGCTGATTCCATGGCAAGACAATCCCTGTTATATCAAGTGGTATAATATAATCTATAAAGAAAGCATCCATTAAAGTAGACTTAAACCCCCCCAAAAGGTCCCGGTATCCAGGCACCCTTACCAAAGGCTTTCTACCAACCACGTCCCCCATCTGACGGAGCAAGGGAAAGGTAAGCATCTCTGTAAAATGGGACTCGCTGGAGGTCGCCAGGGAAATAAGATTTAAATACACACTAGTTGTATGTTGTATGTTTCTTATTTAATATTATTATAAAAATAATAATAATGACAATGATAACAATACATTAAAAACAAATCATTAACATACATTATTTAATTTATTATTATTATTATTATTATTTAAATTAAATTATTACAAAATATATAATTAACATATTAGTGTATGTATTTTATATTTTATTTATACCAATATATATATATATATATATATATATATATATATATATATATATATATATATATATATATATATATATATTATTGTATTAATACAATACTGAGCAAAGGGGGTGGGAGTAGCTCCATCACTATTTATACAAAATTATTATCATTATTATTCAGGGCCTGGGAATCAATTTACCGCCCAGTTTAACCCTCTCATCATCTAAACATCAAGCAACAAACATGTCTAGCTATGTGGAAAGACAGAGATTTGGTTGCACATATCTGCAGATACATGAGTAGGGACCACACTAAACACAGAGTGCCTTGCCGGAGCAGTGTGGCTTCCACATGTATCTGCAGATATATGCAACCAAATCACTGTCTTTCCACATAGCTAGACATGTTTGTTGCTTGATATTTAGATGATGAGAGGGTTAAACTGGGCGGTAAATTGGTTCCCAGGCCCTGAATAATAATGTTGATAATTTTGTATAAATAATAGTGATGGAGCTACTCCCACCCCCTTTGCTCAGTATTAATACAATACAAATAATAATATTAAAAATTACAATGATAAGAATACATTAAAAACATAATTAGCATACATTACTACATTTATTATTATTATTATTATTAAATAAATAATTACCATTTAAAACATCTAATTAATATATTAGTGTGTATTTATTCTATATTTTATTATTTATACCAATAAAATAATATACCAATAAAATAATATATATAACAAAATAAAATAAAAATTAAAAAAAAAATTATATATATATATATATATATATATATATATATATATATATATATATATATATATATATTTTTTTTTTTTTTTTTTTTTTAATTTTATTTTGTTATATATATATATATATATATATATATATATATATATATATATATATATATATATATATATATATATATATATAATTATTATTATTATTATTTTATTTTTCAAATGCAATCGGACCTATATAATAAAGTAAAAAGCATGTGTAGTGCTTTTACTACCATAACTTTCCATGGACTGACTCTTATTTATGCCAATAAAATAATTATGTATATATATATATATATATATATATATATATATATATAATTTATTATTATTATTATTATTATTATTATTATTATTATTATTATTATTATTAGTAGTAGTAGTAGTAGTAGTAGTAACAATAATACAATCAAAATAATAATAAATACAATGACAACAATACATTAAAACATATAATATACATACATTATTTAATTGATTATTATTATTAAAATGATTATTATAAATTAAATAATTGCATATAAAAACATAATGTATATTATTAGTGTATATCTGTTTTTATTATTTATACCAGTAAAATAAGTGTTAAAATATGTATTATTTTATTTTTTTCAAATGCAGTCTGACCTATATGTTAAAGTAAAAAGCCTGTGTAGCGCTTTCACTACCATAACTCTCCATGGATTGAATCAGCCTGAGCACATATCAGCTGATCTTTCTTTGTATGCCAGCAGGGGGCGCCAGATCCTCGGTCCCTGGCACTCCATTAGGAAGCACAGCACAGTAGACAGGGCGCATCCTGAGGAGCGCTGCTGTGGCCAGACCAAGACTCTGCGCACTCCAGTGGCTCACAAGACAGAGCAACCGATACCTCTAAACCAGAATTTCATTGTCTCCGGTGTTATGGTTCTGAATAGGAAGGAACATGAATGATGAGACAACGACTGTCTTACCTTTAAGGACATGATGAGTGCGATGACGCCAAGTGGAGGGAAGATAACGGTGCTGATCACAGACCAGCCCACAAAGGAAGGGACATCGATTTTAGGCCGCAATTCAGCGGTTGGGTTGGCTGATGCTGGTTGTTCCCATAGGAAGAGGGATGAGTAGGAGGGAGGTGGAGCTACATCCACTTGTTGGAACAAGTGCCCGGTCACTAATGGTGAAGGCGATGGATCATCATGTATTAGGGGCTGCTCTTCATTTCTGGGAGGCAGCTCATCATATCCTGGTGGTGGGTCACTGGTCCGTGGTGGAAGCTCATCATATCTTGGAGGCGAGGGGTCACATGTTGGCAGCAGGTCCCCAAATCTAGGCGATGGGTCATATCCTGACGATGGGTTGTTACATCTTGGGGATAATCCATAGTTTGTTGATAATGGCTCCCCAATTCCCGATGGGTCACAGTGTCCTACTGGTAGGTCATTTCTTAGGGAAGAGGAGTGATGCCTTGGAAAAGGCTCCTCATAGCTTTCTAGGGGATCTTCATATCTTGGAGGTGAGTCAGGATATGTTGGCAGTAGGTCTTTAGATCTTTGTGTTGGGTCATAATTTCTAGACATTGACTTGGGATTTGTTGCTAATGGATCTTCGGGTCTTTGTATTGGGTCATGACATCTTGGAATCGGGTTGCTACATCCTGGAGATGATCCATGGCCGGTTGATGATGGCTCCTCATGTCTTGATGATAGTCCGTCATTTATTAGAGGATCTGTTGACCATAGATCTTCAAGTCTTTGTCTTGGTTCGTCATATCTTGGACTTCTCGGAGAAAAACTATTGTATGTTCTTAACGGTTCTTGATATCTTGATGGGTCTTCAAGTCTTGGTGGTTGACAATCATTTGTTGGAGGTGTGTCAGTACATGTCAGCAATGGCGCCCCATAGCTTTGTCTTGGTTCCTCATATCTTGGATGTGGGTTGCTTTTTCTTGGAGAAAAACCATTGTATGTTCTTAACGGTTCTTGACATCTTGATGGGTCTTCAAGGCTTGGTGGTTGGCCATCATTTGGTAGAGGTGAGTCAGGACATGTCAGTAAGGGCTCCACATAGCTTTGTCTTGGTTCCTCATATCTTGGACGTGAGCTGCTCCTTCTTAGCGAAAAACTATTGTATGTTCTTAACGGTTCTTGGTATCTTAATGGGTCTTCAAGTCTTGGTGAATGACCATCATTTGTTGGAGATGAGTAAGTACATGTCAGTAATGGCTCCCCATATCTTTGTCTTGGTTCCTCATATCTTGGACGCGGGTTGCTCGTTCTCGGAGAAAAACCATTGTATGTTCTTAACGGTTCTTGATATCTTGATGGGTCTTCAAGTCTTGGTGGTTGACCATCATTTGTTGGAGGTGAGTCAGTACATGTCAATAATGGTTCCCCATATCTTGGAAGTGGGTTGCTCCTTCTTGGAGATAAACCATTGTGTGTTGCTAAGGGTTCTTCACATCTTAAAGGGTCTTCATGTCGTGATGCTAATGGGTCTTCACAGGTTTCTGAAGGCTCCTCACATCCCTGTGATGCATGGGCGCTGCAGCTTCTATAGGAGTTGTCAGACATAGTTCATCAGCAGCTGTCCTCACATCTGTCTTCTCTCTATAGTCAGTATGTCAGAATGTGAGAGATACGAGACGTGCCGCTATATATGTGCGAGAAGCAGTCACCTTTGTCAGGAATCTCCCCGTTTAGGTGGAGCAACCAGTTTAGAGTCTCCGACCTAGCTCTCCGGCCATTAAATATGATTTTGAAGGGGACTTTCCTTCTGTAACTCAAGTCCTCTGCTGCGGTTGCGAGGAGCCGCACCTCAGAGGCTTGTAATATACTGCTACTGGGGCAAACTGTCACCTGGTAAGTGGAAAAATCACCAAGGCAAGCCTAGAGGGGAGAGATTACACTCTATTAGGGTATAAGGGAGGATACAGAAGGAGAAGAGCTTACCCTCTCTTAGGGTATAAGGGAGGATACAGGAGGAGAAGAGCTTACAATCTATTAGGGTATAAGGGAGGATACAGAAGGAGAAGAGCTTACACTCTATTAGGGTATAAGGGAGGAGAAGAGCTTACACTCTATTAGGGTATAAGGGAGGATACAGAAGGAGAAGAGCTTACACTCTATTAGGGTATAAGGAAGGATACAGGAGGAGAAGAGCTTACACTCTATTAGGGTATAAGGGAGGATACAGGAGGAGAAGAGCTTACACTCTATTAGGGTATAAGGGAGGATACAGGAGGAGAAGAGCTTACACTCTATTAGGGTATACGGGAGGATACAGAAGGAGAAGAGCTGACACTCTTTTAGGGTATAAGGGAATTTTTATTGGTAAACAAACAGTTTAGAGTCTCCCGAGGTATAGAAAGCCCCCGACCTAGCTCTCCGGCCATTAAATATGATTTTGAAGGGGACTTTCCTTCTGTCACTCAAGTCCTCTGCTGCGGTTGTGAGGAGCCGCACCTCAGAGGCTTGTAATATACTGCTACTGGGGCAAACTGTCACCTTGCAAGTGGAAAAATCACCAAGGCAAGCCTAGAGGGGAGAGCTTACACTCTATTAGGGTATAAGGGAGGATACAGAAGGAGAAGAGCTTACAATCTATTAGGGTATAAGGAAGGATACAGAAGGAGAAGAGCTTACACTCTATTAGGGTATAAGGGAGGATACAGAAGGAGAAGAGCTTACAATCTATTAGGGTATAAGGAAGGATACAGAAGGAGAAGAGCTTACACTCTATTAGGGTATAAGGGAGGATACAGGAGGAGAAGAGCTTACAATCTATTAGGGTAATAAGGGAGGATACATGAGGAGAAGAGCTTACACTCTATCAGGGTATAAGGGAGGAGAAGAGCTTACACTCTATTAGGGTATAAGGGAGGATACGGAAGGAGAAGAGCTTACACTCTATTAGGGTATAAGGGAGGATACAGAAGAAGAAGAGCTTACACTTTATTAGGGTATAAGGGAGGATACAGGAGTTGAAGAGCTTACACTCTATTAGGGTATAGGGGAATTTTTATTGGTAAACAAACAAACAAAACTCGGCTAATCAGCATTAATACATAATATGAAGAAAACGATCACCTCCCTCCCCGCGGGACATCCGAGATCGGGTTGTCCCGCGGGGTGAAACCCCCCCAAACACCCCAAATCCCCTTACCTTGTCCCCGCCGCCTCCCTCGCGCCCCTCTAGACGTGTGCGCGCCCGCACCGGCAGTCTCTTGACGCGCGGGAGGCGGCGGCGGAGGAGGAGCCGCTAGTCCGCGGCTGTCAAATCTCTTGTCCGTCGGCGCTGGGAGCGGGGAGAGGTGAGTTTTTCGGGTGATCGGGGGGGGTTTCACACAGCGGGGCACCCCGATCGGGGGTGCCCCACCGAAGTGGACCAAGACCCAGGATAGTCAAAATCCTAGGTGTTGGTCCACTTTAAACACCATCATAGATCTGAATCATCAGAGTCGCCCTGCCTGCCAGTCACTTCCATATCAGAGTCTATCGGGTCTATAGCTGCTGGTGACTTTTTCTTAGTCGGTGGGTCCTCCTCTGACCCTGAGTCACATTCTCGGGTTATACGCTTTAACTCTTGCTCCTGCTCCATAGTATCGTGCCCAGAAATATCTGCACCTGACTCAGACAGTATGTTATATCGGTTTGATGTAACTGTCACTGTTGTATCTGTTCTGCTCTTGGGCTTTTTTCCTGGCTTTTGGACTAAGGACCATGCGCCCTATGGTCTGCGGGTAGACTTGTCTTTTTTTTTCCCTCTCTTATCACCAGGGGCTTTACTATCTGCAGAAGAGGCTGGAGCAGGGCAATGGGCCATAGCAGGGGAAGGGGCTACAGGGGAAGATGGGCTATCAGCTTGCTCCGGTGCTGGCCGTGGGATGGTGGCCACAGGCTGTGGGGTTACATCTGTCTGATCTCTTATCTCAGTTGTCTCAGACCCTGGCCTTGTTACTATCTGCCCAGACATCAGAGCCTCCTCCTCTGTAACCTCACCTGATGCCTCCAGCTCCTCCGCAGCCTGGCTATAGAGGTTATGGAAGGCCTCCGAGCAGTCCTTATGGTAGTGACCCATCTGACCACACAAGTTACCCCGGACATTTGTACACATGGCGCTGGTGTGACCAATCTCCCTGCACAGGTTACACTTCACTACAGTGCACACTCCGGCCACATGACCGGCCTTCCCACACTTAAAGCACAAGCGGGGCTGAACAGCATAGAAGCACACCCCCCTCTCACGGCCGATAAAGAAGGAGTTGGGCAAATGTAAAGTAACATTACTGTGCTGCCTGAGCTTCACCAGCACCCTCCAGCCTCCCGTCCAGATCCCATCATCATCAAGACACTTTGTCAGGTCAGACACCATATCACAATGTCTCCTCAGCCATATCACAATATCCTGCGGGGGGACGGACTCATTCCAGAACAAGATATTAACGCTCACAGTGCCCGGCTTTGATACCGGGATAAGGATAAACTGGTCCCATCCCTCAGCGCCCCCAAACTTTGTCACACTTGCCCAGAACCTGTCCAAGCTGGCCATGAGCTTGAAGCTTATATCGTAGCCCTGCCTGTCCGGGAGGTTTATGACGGCCAAGATATCTGCGGGTGTGAACACCATCTGGTTACACAGGAGCTCCCGGATCACATGTCTCCTGTCTGGCAGATCTTCCTTTGCCCTTCTTAAATCTTACCACGTTCCTCCCCTTAAATGCCTGACCGGTGTAATGTAAGCCGGGGCTAAAAGATGGGGCACTGCGGCTCCAGGCATTCTGAGGAGGAGCGTGGCCAGATGCATTGCCAGTAATATCACTGCGGGGTCTGGATTTCGGGGGACCCGCTACCTGTGGCTGAACACCTGTGGGAGGAAAAACATTATTAGTACATGCAGACGATTCAGTCCCATTACTATCAGGGACCGCAGGTTGTTCATTGTCCCAAACAGATTGTAATGCATTGAGACTTGCTTGCTTGTTTCCTCGATCGATGTCCAACAATGTGGGGGACACTTCAGAGGTTTCACTATCTCTCGGCTGTGACCCCAAACTTGCAATTTGGGGGGTTTCTCCAACTTCCATAACATCACTGGCTACATCACATCCATTCTCAGGCTGGGGGAGGGCGCCTTGTGATACACAGAGTCCATTGCTGAAACCTTTCAGGGATTGCTCACTGCTGCCCCTTGGGGGTGGCTGGCTTACTTGGCTGGTATCATGAAAAAGGGCAGAATCCTTCAGCACTGGGGTCCTGTACAGCAGCTCCTGTGAGGATATCTCCTGCTCTGATGGTGAGGGGGGACTGAGCTGGGTTCAGGTATCTGTCTGTGTTTTAGGAGTTTCTGAGACTCCTCAAAACGATCCAGGTTCTTGTATCTCTCTGCCATGGGCCCCATTTGTTTCTCAAGTGTCTCAATGTCTCTAACAGCTATAGCAAGCTCTGTGCCAAAAGTCTCTGACACCCCATCATAGATGGCTGCGTTCTGGGGGTTTGCTGCCTTTAGTTCATTCAATTCCTCTATGTGTCTTTGCAGCTCTGCCCTGGTTGAGCTGTTCATTTTATTGACTAACTCTGGAATTTTGTCTGCAAGCTGCAGCTCTGGTGCGCGCTCTGTCTCTTTAAGACTTGCCTTGGGCCTTGGCTTTTCTGCTGGGTCTTTGAATGTCTCTGCTGCCTCAGTCCTGGGAGACTTGTGGCCATTTGCCCCCAGCTCAGCATTTGCATTGTCTGATAACTTGCCAGATTTATGTCCAGTGGCAGATTTAGCAGATTTCCCCCCAGTTATGGGGTCACCGGTGGCCGGCTGGGTCTTGGATCGCAGGGCCCGGGACTCTTGGCTCACGCACACATTCTGCTGCATGTTTTCCTGCATTGTCAGTCTTTCCAAAGATGTCCTCCTCAGCTTGTGCTGCTTCCCACTGCCGGCCTGAGCTGGCTGCTGAGTGTCCATCACAACAGGTTGTTGGATCTCCCTGCCTGGATCAGCACAGTCACTTTGCTGGGGCTGCCGCCCTCCCTCCATTACATGCTGCACACAGACACTGCTACACGGCCCATCATTATTATCCACCACTTCCATTCCAGCTTCACTTACTTTACTGTAACTTTCTTCCATAAAGACTCTTCCACCTTCATTGTAATCCACCGCGGTCAGCCGGTCAGCAGCATATTCAGTAGCCAGAGGGTCTCTAACATGGACTCCAGATTCAGACCCAGAAGCCTGGAGCTCACCTGGGGAGCGACCCCACCCAAGGCAGCCAGGCCCTGGGCTAGAGCCAGACATTCACAGCACCTGCAGAGCTCACTCACACACCTCCTCCCACCTTAACGATCTATTAGGGTATAAGGGAGGATAGAGGAGGAGAAGAGCTTACACTCTATTAGGGTATAAGGGAGGATACAGAAGGAGAAGAGCTTACACTCTATTAGGGTATAAGGGAGGATACAGGAGGAGAAGAGCTTACACTCTATTAGGGTATAAGGGAGGATACAGAAGGAGGAAGAGCTTACACTCTATTAGGGTATAAGGGAGGATACAGGAGGAGAAGAGCTTACGATTTATTTAAATGCAGCAGTTTCCCGGCCTCTAAATACCTGTATACAGGTGAGATGGCGGTATTGGCGGTGGGCGCGTGCAGAGAATGTCGGTAGGTTAGAGACAATGATGTCATATTGTATAACCCGACACCTGGGCCTCGGGGCCATGACCCAGACATAACACTCATGTGTCTCTGCATGTGATTCGGGTGCTGTAGGAGGGCGAGTGAGCCCAGGTGACCCCAATGTGGGCGAGTAGCCTGATGGAACCATGACTCAATGATGGCAGGATGACTCATCAGCACTATGCCTTTAATGTGGACCCAAACCCTGGTGCACCCGCTTTAGGGTCAGGTTACAGCTTGGGATGCCCCGCTGTGTCAACCCCCCACCCCATGCCCAATCATTCACTCTCCGGGATCCCATTGCACATGCACGGCCTCTCCTCCAATCAGTGGCTAGCACTTTTACGAAGCCCCTCCCCTTTGGCTGTGCCTACCAGAAACCCCTGGCGTGGGTGAGAAGCCTGGTACGCTCATGTGCTGTGGAATCGCTGGCACGGTGAGTATACTAGGCAATCCAGAGGCATCCTGTTTTGTGGATAGGGATCTGGTTAGCTCTGGAGCCTTTTAGACACCGAGGCCGGACCCTTTAAAGCTGACCGAAACTTGAGATTTCCCCCTGTCTTGCTCCTTCTGATTTGGGATGCCCCTGTGTGTGAAACTGGTCCAGTGATCCTATGGACCTTGGAATCGCTGGAACGAGGTTGACCCGACTCAAAAGATGCCAGGTCTGGTTTCAGGCCTCATCACCATCATGCCTTTAAAGCAGACCCAAACCCTGATAAAGCCATATAGAGTGTGAGATGCCCTATACGTTCTCATGGTGCCTGCATTGGGCATCCCCGACATACTGTATCTGAACGGCTGGCGGCGGGTGCGCGCGGGTGACCGCGGCAGAGGGGAATTGTTCCGTTCAGAATCTACTGCCGGGCATCAAAAGTCCCAGAGGTGAATTTCCATTGGAGGTGAGTAAATGGGTGATTCCGGGGCTTTAACACATAAGGGGCATCCCAAATCTGCACACTAACTTCCCGGGTTTCAGCCTGCTTTAAATTGTAAAATTATGTAAATTAAGCCACACCTCATTGGATGCATGAGGCCACGCCCCCTCCTTGATTGACAGATAGGAGATACAATGTAACAGTCACAAAGAAACACTTTGGCAAATGAATCATTTATTGCTGCAGTTCTGCATGTTACACCTCAAAGAGGGACAATATGTAAATGAAGCCACGCCCCCTCATTGAGGGATGGATAGGAGATACATTGTAACAGTTACAATAGAAACACTCTGAATAGGCAAATGAATCATTTATTGCTGCAGATCTGCATGTTACACCTCAAAGAGGGACAATATGTAAATGAAGCCATGCCCATCATTGATTGATGTATGAAGCCACGCCCCCTTATCCAGGGATTGATTAAGCCACGCCCCCTCATTGAGGGATGGATGAAGCCACGCCCACTCATTGAGGGATAGATGAAGCCACGCCTCCTCATTAAGGAATGGATGAAGCCACGCCCCCTCATTGAGGGATTTATGAAGCCACGCCCCCTCATTTAGGGATGGATAGGAGATACATTGTAACAGTTACAACAATAGAAACACATTGAATAGGCGAATGAATCATTTATTGCTGCAGATCTGCATGTTACACCTCAAAGAGGGACAACTGAGAACAACGAGGGACAGGGGGACATGGACTCAAAAGAGGGAGAGTCCCTCCAAATCAGGGACACTTGGGAGGTATGGAAACCCATGTGATCACTAGCGACCAATAGAGTCGTCCGTGCCGGTCGGCATGTTGGGTGAGTAGAGCTTTGCCTGCACAGACCTATTAACAGTCTTGGGTTTTGGTCCGCTTTATGGGGGACTTGTATCCAGATTTGAAGTGTGAAAACCCCTCCCCCTTGAAACACGCTCCCGTGGTGCATGCTCATTGGTCGCCGTGCAGATTAACCAGAGGCAGGTTCACATGGCAGGGGCGTCCCAAGCCGGGATACAACTCATCATGGGTCAGTACCAGGTGGGCGGAGCATAATACCATATAAAGCGTGTGATGACATCACAGGGGGAACCCTGGTGGAATCCCCGACAGTACACACATCACCACTAGGGGCCGCCTGTGCATTCACTTGAAAGTATTCATTTAAAGAGGAACAACACCCGGGATTGTGACTATCCCAGGTTTTTTTTTACTGCCCCTGGGGCATCCCAATTAGGGTGTGAAATTACTTTTAATGTTGGGTGTGTAGTATTTAGGTCCACTTTAAAAGACAATTGTAGACAATGAAGCCCGCCCCCCACTGTAGTATTTAGGTCCACTTTAAAGGACAATTGTAGGCAATGAAGCCCGCCCCCCACTGTAGTATTTAGGTCCACTTTAAAGGACAATTGTAGGCAATGAAGCCCGCCCCCCACTGTAGTATTTAGGTCCACTTTAAAGGACAATTGTAGGCAATGAAGCCCGTCCCCCACTGTAGTATTTAGGTCCACTTTAAAGGACAATTGTAGGCAATGAAGCCCGTCCCCCACTGTAGTATTTAGGTCCACTTTAAAAGACAATTGTAGGCAATGAAGCCCGTCCCCCACTGAAGTATTTAGGTCTGCTTTAAAAGACAATTGTAGGCAATGAAGCCCGTCCCCCACTGTAGTATTTAGGTCCGCTTTAAAAGACAATTGTAGGCAATGAAGCCTCACCTCATTTAGGTAAGTATATGGCGTCCCACATGGGCATCCCATTTACTTTTAAACTGCAGGGTCAGGTGTGTAATGTTTAGGTCCACTTTAAAGGACAATTTAACTATATTAAACAATCTGTGGATGTAGAGTTTCTCTTTAATGTATTTTTAGAATAAACATATTTAGCTGTATATAAATGGCAGAGGCCCCCTTTAGCCAACTAATGTATTTTTAGAGTGAAAAGGGATACAGCAATCCCCATTAACTATATTAAACAATCTGTGGATTTAGAATTTCTCTTTAATGTATTTTTAGAATAATAATATATATATAATATTATTATTCTAAATAATATTATTATATATAATATAATAATAAACTATATTTAGCTGTATTTAAATTGCAGGCAATGGCAGAGGTCCCCTTTAGCCATCTAATGTATTTTAGAGTAAAAAAGGATAAGACAACCCCTGTTTAACTACAGTAAACAAGCTGTGTATCATGCTAGAGATCCTCCTTAATGTCCAGTATTTTAGATTGATTGAGAAAAAGCCTTCTTTAGCTTTATTATTAATATTGCAGGCAATGGCAGAGACCCCCTTTAGACATTTAATACATTTAATGAATATATTTTAGAGTGAAAAGGGATAAAACAATCCCCATAAACTATATTAAACAATCTGTGGATGTAGTTTCTCTTTATTGTATTTTTAGAGTAAAGGGGGGAAAAACATATTTAGCTGTATATAAATGGCAGAGGCCCCCTTTAGCCAACTAATGTATTTTAGAGTACAAAAAAGAAAATGGCGTGTAATGCTAGAGTCCCTCTTTAATATATATATATATATATATATGTACTATATATTAATATATAGTAATATATAATATATTTGCTGCAGCATTAGACAAAGGCAGAGGCCTCCTTTAGCCAATGGCTTAACCTTTTCTCTCTCTAAAGATAAAGGAGAGGGTTAAAGGGGGCCTCCGCTGATCAATGGCTGGAGGTTAAAGGGGGATTCTCCTAATAAGACTGAGGCAGAGTCTCTGAGAACTTCACCAAAGGGAGGTGTATGGATATAGAGGAGGCGGAGCTTTCATCATCAGTGACATCACAGAGGAGGCGGAGCTTTCATCATCAGTGACATCACAGAGGAGGCGGGGAAAGACCTCCTCCGGGTTATAAATAGCCGAAACGCCCATTTAGTTGTTTATTTATATCTCTGTTGCTATTTTTAGACTGGTTCATCATCAGTGACATCACAGGGGAGGCGGGAAAAGACCTCCTCCGGGTTATAAATAGCCGTTTATTTATATCTCTGTTGCTATTCATCATCAGTGACATCACAGAGGAGGCGGAGCTTTCATCATCAGTGACATCACAGAGGAGGCGGGGAAAGACCTCCTCCTGGTTATAAATAGCCGAAACGCCCATTTAGTTGTTTATTTATATTTCTGTTGCTATTTTTAAACTGGTTGCCATGACGGCAGAGGTCGGTCTATCAGTGGAGCTTTCCTGGGATTCATCATTAGTGACATCACAGAGGAGGCGGGGACAGACCTCCTCCAGGTTATAAATAGCCGAAACGCCCATTTAGTTGTTTATTTATATTTCTGTAGCTATTTTTAGGCTGGTTCATCATCAGTGACATCACAGAGGAGGCGGGGAAAGACCTCCTCCGGGTTATAAATAGCCGTTTATTTATATCTCTGTTGCTATTTTTAGACCGGTTGCCATGGCGGCTGAGGTCGGTCTATCGGTGGAACAAGGTGATGCAGAGCACCGGAAGAAGCACCACAAAGCTCAGCAGCGCCATCACCAGGCAAAACAGGTTGACGCCGGCCACCCGCGAGGAATACTTTGCCGCCGTTGCGTTGTCGCCTCTGCGGAGTCCCCGAAATGCCTGCAAGGGGTTAAAAAAAAAAGGTGACGGGGGTCAGTCAGGGTCACCAGAATCCTTGTGTGTACAGTGATGACAGGCCACGCCCCTATGCTGTTGTTACACCTCCTGTGCGGGCGTGGTCTATTCCAGATTCCCTGTGTGTACAGTGATGACAGGCCACGCCCCTATGCTGTTGTTACACCTCCTGTGCGGGCGTGGTCTATTCCAGATTCCCTGTGTGTACAGTGATGACAGGCCACGCCCCTATGCTGTTGTTACACCTCCTGTGCGGGCGTGGTCTATTCCAGATTCCCTGTGTGTACAGTGATGACAGGCCACGCCCCTATGCTGTTGTTACACCTCCAGGATGGGCGTGGCCTTTTCCAGATTCCTTGTGTGTACAGCGATGACAGGCCACGCCCCTATGCTGTTGTTACACCTCTTATGTGGGCGTAGTCTATTCCAGATTCCCTGTGTGTACAGTGATGACAGGCCACGCCCCTATGCTATTGTTGCACCCCCAGGATGGGCGTGGCCTTTTCCAGATTCCTTCTGTGCACAGCGATGACCGGCCACGCCCCTATGCTATTGTTACACCTCCTGTGTGGGTGTGGCCTTTTCCAGATTCCTTGTGTGTACAGTGATGACCGGTCACACCCTCTGCTATTGTTACACCTCCAGGGTGGGCGTGGCCTATTCCAGATTCCCTGTGTGTACAGCGATGACTGGCCACGCCTCTTCTCACCATCCGGTGAGAAAAGAGGAAGGAAAAGAAATAAATCAATAGAGAGGGAAGCAAACAAAAAGAGGAAAATGAAGTAAGGTGTTGAGGAAGGAAGAAAGGAAAAAAGAAAGATGGAAGGTAAGGATGTAAGGAAGAGAGAAAAGGGAGAAATAAAGGAAGAAAAGAAAGCAGGAAGAAGAGAATAAAAAGAAAGAGAAAGACAGAGAAAGAGAGAGAGAATGAATGGCCACGGTAAAAGAAAAGAAACACAGAAAGAAGGAAAAGGAAGGATGAAAAAGACAAAAAAGAAAAGGAAAGAAGAACGATGTGAAGGAAGAAACAATAGGAAAGGAATAAAAAAAAGAAGAAAAGACGGAAGGAAACATAAAGGGTGGAAAGAAAAGAAAGAGAAGGAAAGAGAGAATAGAAAGAAAGACAGACAGAGAGAGAATGGCAGTGGAAGGATAAAAAAGAAACACAGAAAGAAGGAAAATGGAAGGAAGAAAAAGACCAAAAAGGAAAGGAAGGAAGATACGAAGGAAGAATAAAAGGAAGAGAGAAGGAAGAAATATTAAGAAAGAAGGGAAAAAGGAATAAAAAAAGAAGGAAAGACAAATGAAGTGTGGAAAGAAAGGAAAGAGAAGGAAGGAGAGAATAAAAAGAAAGGGAATGACAGAGGGAGAGAGAGAGGGAAATAATGGCAATGGAAGAAAAGAAAGGAAAAACAGAAAGAAGGAAAAAGGAAGGAAGAAAAAGACAAAAAAGAAAAGGAAAGAAGGAAGATGCGAAGGATGAATAAAAGGAAGAGAGAAGGAAGAAACATTAAGAAAGGAAGAAAAAAATAGGAAGAAAAAACGAAGGGTGGAAAGCAAAGAAAGAGAAGGAAGTAGAGAATAAAAAGAAGAAAGACAGAGAGAGAGGGGGATGAATAGCAGCAGAAGAAAAGAAAAGAAACAAAGAAAGAAGGTAAAAGGAAGGAAGAAAAAGACAAAAAAAGAAAAGGAAAGACGGAAGGTGGGAAAGAAAGAATACAAGGAAGAGAAAAGGAAGAAACAATAAGAAAGAAAGAAAAAAAGAAAGAAAGAAGGAAGGAAGAAACAATGAAGGGTGGAAAGAGAATGAAGGAGAGAATAAAAAGAAAGAAAGACAGAGAGGGAGAGAGGGGGGATGAATGTCAGTGGAAGGATAGAAAAGAAACACAAGGCAAAAGGTAGGAAGAAAGAGACAAAAAAAAGAAAAGGAAAGAAGGAAGGTGGGTGGGAAAGAAAGAATAAAAGGAAGAGAGAAGGAAGACACATTAAGAAAGGAAGGGAGAAAGGAATAGAAAAAAGAAAGGAAGAAGGAAGGAAAAATGAAGGGTGGAAAGCAAAGAAAGATAAGGAAGGAAAGAGTAAAAAGAAATAGAAAAGAAAAGAAACACAGAAAGAAGGTAAAAGGAAGGGTGCAGGGCCCGGGCCGTCTGGGGATTTACAGTGATTTGATGGGGGAGATGCCAGGGATGGCAGCGCAGGGAGAGGCCGCAGTGACGTTAAAATGCTCAGCAGGGGATTTCTAGGCAATAATAAAGTCAGCAAAAGCTTTAGGTCCACTTACACCCCCAAGGGACAGGGAGGGACTGCAATAAGAGAGAAAGAGAGAGACAGGGGAGCCATGAAAAAAGAGAGAGAGAGAGAGAGAGAGAGGAAGAATGAATTAGAGGAAGCCGCGAAAGAGAGAGAGAGAGAATGAAAGAGACAGAAGCAGCCATGAAAGAGAGAGAAAGAGACAGGAACAGCCACGAAAGAGAGAAAGAAAGAGAGAGAATGAAAGAGACAGAAGCAGCCATGAAAGAGAGAGAAAGAGACAGGAGCAGCCACGAAAGAGAGAGATAGAGAGAGAGAGAGAGAGAGAGAGACAGAAGCAGCCATGAAAAAGAGAGAGAGAGAAAAAGAGACAGAAGCAGCCATGAAAGAGAGAGAAAGAGACAGGAGCAGCCACGAAAGAGAGAGATAGAGAGAGAGAATGAAAGAGACAGAAGCAGCCATGAAAGAGAGAGCAAGAGACAGGAGCAGCCACGAAAGAGAGAGATAGAGAGAGACAGAAGCAGCCATGAAAAAGAGAGAGAGAAAAAGAGACAGAAGCAGCCATGAAAGAGAGAGAAAGAGACAGGAGCAGCCACGAAAGAGAGAGATAGAGAGAGAGAATGAAAGAGACAGAAGCAGCCATGAAAGAGAGAGAAAGAGACCGGAACAGCCACGAAAGAGAGAAAGAAAGAGAGAGAATGAAAGAGATAGAAGCAGCCATGAAAGAGAGAGAGAGAGAGAGAGAGGGAAAGAGAGAGAGATAGAGAGAGAGAGAGAGACAGAAGCAACCATGAAAGAGAGAGAGAGAGACAGAAGCAGCCATGAAAGAGAGAGAGAGAGAAAAAAAGACAGAAGCAGCTACGAAAGAGAGAAAGAAAGAGAGAATGAAAGAGACAGAAGCAGCCATAAAAGAGAGAGAGAAAGAGAGACAGACGTAGCCGTGAAAGAGAGAGAGAGTGTAAGAGACAGAAGCAGCCACGAAAGAGAGAGAGAGAGAGAGAGACAGAAGCAGCCATGAAAGAGAAAGAGAGAGAGAGACAGAAGCAGCCACGAAAGAGAGAGAGAGACAGAAGAGAGAGAGACAGAAGAGAGAGAGACAGAAGAGAGAGAGAGAAAAGAGAGAGAGAGAAGAGAGCAAGAGAAAGAGAGAAAGAGAAGAGAGAGAAAGAAAAAGAGAAGAGAGAGAGAAGAGAAAGAGAAGAGAGTGAGAGAGAAGAGAGAGAGAAGAGAGAGAGAGAGAGAGAGAGAGAGAGAGAAGAGAAAGAGAAGAGAGTGAGAGAGAAGAGAGAGAGAGAGAAAGAAGAGAGATATAAGAGAGAGAAAGAGAAAGAGAGGAGAGAGAGAGAGAAGAGAAAGATAAGAGAGTGAGAGAGAAGAGAGAGAGAGGATAGAGAGAGAGAGAATAGAGAGAAAGAGAGAGAGAGAGAGAAAGAGAAGAGAAAGTGAGATAGAGAAAGAGAGAGAGAAGAGAGAGAGAGAAAGAGAGTGAGAAGAGAAAGAGAAGAGAGCGAGAGAGAGAAGAAAGAAAAGAGAGAGAGAGAGTCACCTGACTTGGGGGGACTGAGGGGGGCTTCCACCAACTTTTGGGTTATGGTCTGGTCCAGGAGGTTTTTCAGTCTTTGTTCTGGCGGCAGTGGGGACGCGCCTGGGCCAAAGCCACCACAGGGCAGCAAAGCCATCGACACCAGTTCTATAGTGACGGGTGCGTGCAACCTGCAGCCACCAATCACAGCCGCTGGCAGCTCAATGCAGGGAAGTGTTTTCTGCTGGACCAGTTGGGGGCGACTACCACTACCCCCCACCCAGAATGGCAAAGCAGCACCCGCACAAGGGTGCCACAAGAGACTCCATCTGATGTTCCAGTAAGTGGGCGGGTGCCAGACAACCACCAATCAGTTACTTGGCTGGACTGTTATTTTATACTGTATCCGGGGCCTCCACCAGATTCTGAGCCCACGGGCCTCCACCTGCACTCACCCATTCCTCCTTCATTTTTGGTCTGCCTTTGAGTTTACTTGCTGGAACCCAACCAGGGACTTGCTGGAACCCAACCATGGACCCCTCAAGAAAAGTCGAGCTTACCTTAACTGCATAAAAGAGAGCATATATCCCAAAGACAGGGCAGAGTATGGCGTTGATGCACGAGATGGCCAGGCAGATGTCCACGTTGGCCGGTCGTCTCCCGTCCTGAGCGCCGATGCCAGTTCCTAGGTCAGGACTCGTCCGGTTGTCGTCAGAGATGCCCCGGGATGTCGGGATAGGGGCGTGCAAGCCGGGATGTCCCCTGGGAATCCGGTAATGTCCATCATCGTAGTCGTATGGGGGAGGTCCAAACAACGGCAAAGAGGCAGATGTTGCTGGTTCAGGAAGCTGCACAATAATCCATAACCGTTCGGCAAAGTCGTCGGGGGGAGGTTGACCGTTTGATGGACTTGCTGGTGGTAAAAACGACACGGGGGCAGATTGGGCAGAAGCCGATCTGGGGGGGAAACTTAAAAAAGATGGATGACCAGGCCGAGGATGAGTCTCATAAGGTGGAGGTCCAGTCTGAGCATGCCGAAGAGGGGAGTCGTATGATGGAGGTCCAGTCTGACCAGGCAGAAGATGAGACTCTAATGGTGAAGATCCAGTCTGACCAGGAAGAAGATGACGGGACTCGTGTGATGGAGGTCCAGTCTGACCAGATAGAAGAGGGGACCCGTATGATGAATGTTCAGTTTGACCAGGCTGAAGTTGGGACTCGTATGATGGAGGTTCAGTCTGACCTGGTTGAAGATGAGACTCATATGATGGAGGTCCAGTTTGACCGTGAAACAGACGAGACCTTAATGTTGGAGGTCCAATTTCACCAGACATAAGACAAGACTCGTATGATAGAGGTCCAGTTTGACCAGACAGCAGATGAGACACTAATGGTGGGTGTCCAGTTTGACCAGGCAGAAGACGGGACTTGTGTGATGGAGGTCCAGTCTGACCAGGTCGAAGATGAGTCTCATATGATGGAGGTCTAGTTTGAACAGGAAACAGACGAGACTCTAATGATGGAGGTCCAATTTGCCCAGACAGCAGACGAGACTCGTATGATGGAGATCCAGTTTGACCAGGCAGAAGATGAGACTCTAATGGTGGAGGTCCAGTCTGACCAGGCAGAAGATAAGACTCTAATGGTGGAGGTCCAGTCTGACCAGGCAGAAGATTAGACTCTAATGGTGGAGGTCCAGTCTGACCAGGCAGAAGAGGGGGCTCGTGAGTTGGAGGTCCAGTCTGACCAGGCAGAAGATGGGACTCGTGTGATGGAGGTCCAGTGTGACCAGGCAGAAGAGGGGACTCATGTGATGGAGGTTCAGTTTGACCAGGCCGAAGGTGAGACTCTAATGTTGGAGGTTCAGTTTGGTCAGGCTGAAGACGAGCCTCATATGATAGTGGTCCAGTCTGACCAGGCAGAAGACGGGACTCGTATGATGGAGGTCCAGTTTGACCGGGCAGAAGACGGAACTCATATGATGTAGGTCCAGTTTGACCTGGAGTAAGATGAGACCCAATTGATGGAGGTCCAGTCTGACCAGGCAGAATACAAGACCCATATGGTGAAGGTCTAATCTGACTGGACAGAAGACAATACTCATATGTTGGAGGTCCAACCTGACCAGGCATAGAACAAGACTCATACAACGGGTGACCAGTCAGAGGATGAGAAGTATATAGAGGAAGTTCATTCTGTCCAGGCAGAGGATGAGACTCACATGTTGGCGGTAGAAGGTGGGACCTGTAAGTTGGAGGTCTAGCCCAACCAGACAGGGAATGTGTTCCATACGGTGGAGGTCCATTCTGACCAAGCAGAGCATGAAACTCGCAAGGTGCAGTTTCAGTTTGGTAGGGTTGTGGGATGATGCCTGTTCTTGAGGTCTCCATTAGCATTCTGGAGTCGGGGTCTGACCACCGATGATCATGAAGCATCTTGTTGGGTTTTTCAACATGACGTCTCCCAGTCCCGAAAACTACAGACTACTAAGTTACAAACCAGAAAACATCTTCAGCCTTCAGCTTGAAATACAACACTCAGTGCTGATGTCAGCTGTTTTTTTTTAGGTTAGCAGAAGGTTCGAAGTTTTTCAGATTTTTTTGGACTCGTAAAACCGGATTTCAAACCCCAGAGGAAGCAGCTGCCCCATGGGTTTCTTCTAAACATGCTTGAGGTCATGAGGAAGCTCCACTGTGTGGGTTCATCTTCAAGAATGTTAGACCTTAGTCGTATTGTTGGTGCTTTTAATGTAGAATCAAACGGTCGCATTTGTATGTAGAACTCTCGTTGAAGCAGAACAGAACTACTCTATTGTAGAAAAGTTCTACAAGTTCCATTGTAGAAATGGAGAGTTCTAGCGAGTGCTTGGGCAACAGGAAGAAGTGAAGCAAGTGAAGAACCTACCTGCGGGGTGAACACTTCTCTGTGCAGGTTGAACACTGCTTACACCGAAGAGACTTATGCTGTTATGTCTCCAGTCAAAACGTTCCTGTTAATTGTTATACATATATCGTGTGTATGTTTGTGGTTCGATTAGATTTAGGTTTCATAGAGTTGCATTACAACATCACCATCTAGTGGTAACTTTCTAGATTGCAGGGTCTTACGAATACTAAAAGTTCTAGGCCCTTATTCATGAAGGGATAGCGTCAGGTAGTGCCTTGTAAATGACAGGTAGCGTCAGGTAGCGACAGGTAAACGCCAGACACGGCAGCAATTACACATTTATCAAGCCGAATCTGTTGAGCGACCGGGATAACGCCATGTAGCGTCTGAAATGCCTGCTACAGACGCTCATATGTCGCTACCTGGCGTTAGTGATGAACCAGCCTGCCCGTCATAGTGGATCAGTAAGCCTTTATGAAAAGCAATGTGTTCTGCGAGCACTATTCAAATACAAATATTTAAATAATATTAAAAAATAATAATAATCTGTGTCTATTATTAGTATTATTATATTATGTATTATTATAAATAATAATAATTTATAAAATAGTTTCAAATACTATATATGATATTTATGAAATATATATCATATATATTATATTAGAAAAAAAACTAATATATCATATATATAAAAAACTAATATATCTGATATACGATAGATGTGATATATATACGATAGATATGATATACGATATGATAGATATGATACATATACGATAGATCTGATAGACGACTAATATATCAAATATATAAAAAAAAAACTAATATAACATATATATTATTGTATATTATATCATATATATTATTATAAATAATAATAATTAAACAAATAGTTTCAAATACTTTATATGATATATTTAGTTTCAAATACTATATACAAAAGCAATGTGTTCTGCGAGCACTATTCAAATACAAATATTTAAATAATATTTAAAAAATAATAATAATCTGCGTCTATTATTATTCGATTATGTATATATTGTATGCGTTATTATAAATAATAATAATTTAAAAATAGTTTTAAATACTATATATGATATTTATGAAATATATATCATATATATTATTATATATTAGGAAAAAAAACGAATATATCATATATATATAAAAAACTAATATATCTGATATACGATAGATATGATATATATACGATAGATATGATATACGATATGATAGATATGATATATATATATATATATGATAGATATGATAGATCACTAATATATCAACTATATAAAAAAAAAATATATATCATATATTATATATATTATATCATATATATTATAATAAATAATAATAATTAAAAAAATAGTTTCAAATACTATGTATAATATTTATGAAATATATATCATACTATATATAGATATTATGTATATATAATAATATTATTATTAGTATTATTATTATTATTATAAATAATAATAATTTAAAAAATAGTTTCAAATACTATATACAAACGCAATGTGTTCTGCAAGCACTATTCGTTACCGCCTGATTGAGCACCACAACAGCAAAGCTCTCCTGTCTCTCTAATAAAAGCATCTTTTAATAGATAGCACCATATTCATTCCTAAGTGTGTTTTCTTATAGATTCCTGGGCCGATCGGCGTGGGTTTTGGTCCACTTTAAAGAAAAAATAGGCATTTGCCGAGAACGGAAATATTTACACAGCAGCCAACATGAGGAATAACAGATTCATCCATCACTCCTTGCAGTGGGTGGAGCCATGCAAATCATCTCTTTACTTCTTGGTGCCATCAGAAAGCCGCTGAGTGTGCAAGGCATAGGATTAGCTTACAATTGTATACGTGTTTCGTGCTTGTAGCCCTCATCTAAACAAGGCTGGAAGTATTTGGTTGTATGTGGGGGACCAAAACACAGTACAGCTAGGTGCCATAATGGGTAGTGGTACCCATTCATCTATATTATGCTGTTATTGTGCTAGTTTATATGTAGTCACTTTTCCTAAGTCAGTGCTCTGCTATTGTAAAGGGACACCTACTAGGGTTTAGGTTGGGGAGCAATCCACAGACCGGGCCACCTTTAGCGTCTTCCTGTACTTGGGCAGGTTGAGACTACTAAGTCCTCTCCAGGGAGTCTTCTGTGATTCCACATCCACCTAGTGTCCACGTTCCCTTACTTCACCCCATTTCTCTCTGCAGACTTCCTGCCCTATTAAACTAGACCTTTGATACACTAATGGTTCCCCCAGCCTGGTTGGCACGCACCTGATCTGCCCTCCAGGATTCCATCTCAGCATGGTTCTCCTAACTCATAGAATGCTGAATATGCCCTTTCTCTCTGTCCCTTGCAGAGGGAGCAGTCCTCCAGCCAAACAGTCCAAAGTCCCCAGAAATTCAGTCCAGTGTGTACATAGATCATAGATTTCTGTGGTTCCTCTCACACCTTGTCTAGACATGTCCAGACCATACATGAAGGCCTGGAACCAACCATATAGTTCAAACTGGCTTCCCTTACTCTAGGTCCTGCACAGCATGGGCCACATTTAGTGTCCACATTCCCTTACTGCACCCCATTTCCCTCTGCGTACTACCTGCCCTATTAAACTAAACCTTTGAGACACTAAAGGTTTCCCCAGCATAGTGGGCATGCACCTGGTCTGCCCTCCAGCATGGTTCCAGAAGTCCATGGGCCAGACAATTCAAGGTCCCCAGGTGGTTTAGCACCTTGGGGAATCCTTTCTCCTAGGGGCCTAGCGAGCACGACCCTTTTCCCTATCCCATCCACAGAGGAGATTCTCTTTCTCTCTCTGTCTTACAATCCATAGGTCTCATGAGGTTCCTCTCACACCTTGACTAGACATGTCCAAGCCTTATATAAAGGCCTGGAACCAACCATATAGTTAAGACTGGCTTCCCTCACTCTGGGCCCTGCACAGCAAGGGCCACATTTCCTATACTGCGTGCCATTTCCCAACAGGAGGTATTCCTCCCTCAAAGATGGCCGGAGAGCACTCAACGTGGTCTTTCTCTCCACCCTTTTCAGAAAGAAGAAGTCAATGGGCCAGACAATCCAAGGTCCCCAGGTAGTCATTCTAGCATGGACAGTTCTTCAGTATGAATCCCCCCTCCTCCCGATCCATAGATCTCATGCGGTTCCTATCACACCTTGCCTAGACTTGTCCAAGCCTTATATGAAGGCTTGGAACCAACCATCTGGTTCTGACTGACTTCATCCTGCACAGCAAGGGTGACACCTAGTGTCCACATTCCCTTACTGCACCCTATTTCCCTCTGCAGACTACCTGCCCTATTAAACTAGACCTTTGAGACACTAATGGTTCCCCCAGCCTGGTTGGAACGCGCCTGATCTGCCCTCCAGAATTCAGCCTCAGCATGGTTCTCCTACCTCATAGAGTGCTGAATGCCCCCTTTCTCTCAGTCCCTTGCAAAGGGAGTAGTCCTCTGGCCAAACAATCCAAAGTCCCCAGAAATTCAGTCTAGTGTGTACATAGATCATAGATTTCTGTGGTTCCTCTCACACTGTGTCAAGACATATCCAGGCCAAATATAAAGGCCTGGAACCAACCATATAGTTGGCCTCCCTTGCTCTGGGCCCTGCACAGTAAGGGCCACACTTAGTGTCCACTTTCCCCATACAGTGTCCCATTTCCCTCTGCAAACTACCTGTCCTACTAAACTAAACCATGGCCTGGAACCAACCATATAGTTTAGACTGGCTTCCGTTGCTCTGGGTCCTGCACAGCAAGGGCGACACTTAGTGTCCACATTCCCATACTGCGTCCTATTTCTTTCGGCAAACTATCTGTCCTAGTAAACTAAACCAATAATCAGTACAGGATTCCAATGACCACCGCAACGTGGTTTTTCTCTCTCCCCTTTTCAGAGGGAAGAAGTCCATGGGCCAGACATTCCAAGGTCCCCAGGTGGTCTAGCACCTGTGGACCTTGGGGAATCCTTCCTCCTATGGGCCTAGCGAACAAGGCCCTTTTCCCGATCCCGTTTGCAGAGGAGATTCTCTTCCTCTCTCTGTCTTCCGATCCATAGATCTCATGAGGTTCCTCTCACACGTTGACTAGACATGTCCAAACCATACATAAAGGCTTTGAACCAACCATATTGTTCAGACTGGCTTCCCTCGCTCTGGGCCCTGCACAGCAAGGACCACACTTCTCATACTGCATCCCATTTCCCTGACAAACTACATGTCCTGCTAAACAAAACCAGTGAACACTACAGGATTCCAATGACCACCAATCTGGGTGCGGAATTTCTCCCCCAAAGGTGCCCAGAGGATGCTCAACCTCTCTCCACCCTTTTCAGAGGGAAAAAGTCCATGGACCAGACAATCCAAGGTCCCCAGGTGGTCAGTGTAGCACGGACAGTTCCTCAGTACGAATCCTTCCTCCTCCCGATCCATAGATCTCATGTGGTTCCTATCACATGTCCAAGCCCTATTTAAAGTCCTGGAACCAACCATATAGTTCTGAATGGCTTCCTTTGCTCTGAATCCTGCACAGCAAGGGCGACGCCTAGTGTCCACATTCGCTTACTGCACCCCATTTTCTGCCCTATCAAACTAATCCTTTGTGACACTAGACGTTCCCCCAGCATGGTTGACACACATCTGGTCTGCACTCCAGGATTCCATCTCAGCAAGGTTCTCCTACCTCATAGAGTGCTGAATGCGCCATTTCTCTCCGTCCCTTGAAAAGAGGGAGCAGTCCTCCAGCCAAACAATCCAAAGTCCCCAGAAATTCAGTCTAGTGTGTACATAGATCATAGGTTTCTATGGTTCCTCTCACACCTTGTCTAGACATGTCCAGGCCATACATGAAGGCCTGGAACCAACCATATAGTTCACACTGGCTTCCCTTACTCTGGGTTCAGCACAGCAAGGGCCACACTTCCCATACTGCGCCCCATTTCCCCGGCAAACTACTTGTCCTACTAAACTAAACCAATGACCACTACAGGATTCCATCTGGGTGTGATATTCCTCCCCCAAAGGTGCCCGGAGAGCGCTCAATGTGGTCTTTCTCTCTGCCCTTTTCAGAAGGAAGAAGTCCATGAGCCAGACAATCCAAGGTCTCCTGGTGGTCAGTCTAGCATGGGCAGTTTTTCAGTACGAATCCTCCCTCCTCCCGATCCATAGATGTCATGCGGTTCCTATCACACCTTGCCTAGACATGTCCAAGCCTTATATGAAGGCCTGGAGCCAACCATCAGGTTCTGACTGACTTCATCCTGCACAGCAAGGGTGACACCTAGTGTCCATATTCCCTTACTGCACCCCATTTCCCTCTACAATCTATCTTTACTATCAGACTAAGCCTGTGGGACACTAAACCCCCCCCCCCAAAAAAAACTGGACCTATGTTTTAACAGGGGAGATAGCTATTACATCACCCTGTTACACTACTTTGACGATTCTTTAAATTGCCATGCTTCATATATTTTTATTTTTAGAACCATTTTTAGTTTTTTCCTGTTCTGTGTCATACAGCTTCTATAACCAATTCACACATTTTATTCACAATAAATGTGTCCCCCGACCATCTCTCCTTGCTAAATGGTGCTTTAAAGTGGACCAAAACCCAGCTCAATATATAAGATTCCCGGGCCAATCAATTACCTTCCCTCTGGGCATCCAAAATCGGGAAGCACCGATAGGGGTGCCCCGGGGGAAAGGACCAAAACCCAGGATAGTCAAAATCCTGGGTTTTGGTCCACTTTAAGAAAAGAAGGGGAGGGGCTGCGTAAGCTGGCCAGTGGGGCTCATCAACTCTACTCAAGCAACGCAACACCAGCCAGAGGCATTTACTGGTACGGACAGGGCTGCCATAGGAAATCTCTTGGCCCCCATGTAGCTGAATTGTAAGGGCTCCCCTTTAATTTACCTATTGCACCTATTTCAGGAGGGTGCCCATAGACACACAAATAAATGCATCCATTCACAGTTTCACAGCAAATGTACTTTCTTGGGTATTGCTCCTCTCTGGCGAGGCATCCCAAATCTGTGTGTATCCCCCCAGGATTGCCCCTAAACTCACTTTTTCCCATTCCTATGGCACATGGACCGCTCGACCAATCAGTGGTGCTGGTTCCATTCAGATTTCCTTTGCTGCGCTGACCTCAGAACGGCAGAGGAAGTCTGAATGGGGCGACACCACACCAACCAGTGACCCCGTCTATGTGGGGGTGCCAGCTTTGGTCATTCATAAAGTCCTATTGCAGGATCCCACAGCACATGCACGGGCCGCTCAATCAGTGGTGCTGGTTCTATTCAGGTTTCCTTTGCTGCCTTTGATACCATACCCCCCAATGGCTCCATCTCTAGCTGTGGGGTGCCAGCTTTGGTCACCCATAAAGGCCTGGGGCAGCTTCCCACGGCACATGCACGGGCCGCTCGACCAATTAGAGGTGCTGGTTCCATTCAGATTTCCAGTTGCACTGACCTCAGAGCGGCAGAGGAAGTCTGAATGGGGCGACCCCACACCCCCCTGGACCCCGTCTCTAGCTGTGGGGTGCCAGCTTTGGTCATTCATAAAGGCCTGGCACAGCTTCCCACGGCACATGCACGGGCCGCTCGGCCAATCAGTGGTGCTGGTTCCATTCAGATTTCCTGTTGCACTGACCTCAGAGCGGCAGAGGAAGTCTGAATGGGGCGACCCCACACCCCCCTGGACCCCGTCTCTAGCTGTGGGGTGCCAGCTTTGGTCATTCATAAAGGCCTGGTGCAGCTTCCCACGGCACATGCACGGGCCACTCAGCCAAACAGTATTGCTGGTTCCATTCAGGTTTCCTGTTGCGCTGACCTCAGAGCGGCAGAGGAAGTCTGAATGGGGCAACCCCACACCCCCCTGGCCCCCGTCTCTAGCTGTGGGGTGCCAACTTTGGTCATTCATAAAAGCCTGGTGCAGCTTCCCACGGCACATGCACGAGCTGTTTGACCAATCAGTGGTGCTGGTTCCATTCAGATTTTCTTTGTTGCACTGACATCAGAGCGGCAGAGGAAGTCTGAATGGGGCGACACCACACGCCCCAATGGTCCCGTTTCTGTGGGGTGCCAGCTTCGGTCATTCATATAGGCATGGTGCAGCTTCCCACTGCACATGCACAGGGCGATCGACCAATCAGTGGTGCTGGTTCCATTCAGATTTCCTGTTGCACTGACCTCAGAGCGGCAGAGGAAGTCTGAATGGGGCGACACCACACCCCCCCATGGGCCCCGTCTCTGTGGGGGTGCCAGCTTCAGTCATCGATAAAGGCCTGGTGCAGGTAAGTGCCTAGCTAAAGGCAGGGGGAGCACATGCCCCGGGTGCAGCAGGTCAGGGGCCACCATAAGGGGGGCACCATTTCGAATCTTTACCCCGGGTGCCAGAAAACCTAGCCGCTCCTCTGGCTAGAGGTATGCTGGGGATGCGGCCATGGCACAGAGATGCGACAGGGGCTCGTGGAACAGGTAAACGGAATGGGCTTCACACAGTGAGGCATCCAGTTTCGTGACGCCTTATAAAGAGTTTGACCAACCCACCAAAGAGACTTACTGACTCGAGGAGGCTGCTGCTCCTCTTTAAAGCAGGCTCATGCCCCCACTGGATTAAGGTTTACAGGGGTATACCAATTTGGGATGTGAACCTGCCAGGATCTCTGGATATCTTGAGTTAAGGGGGAAGGGAGTAGCTCCATTACTATTATTTATACAGGATCTTTCAGGGCCTGGGAACCAATTCACCTCCCAGTTTAACCCTATATAATATTCAGCAAAACAGGCATAAAAATCCTGTATAGAAACGAGGGGCCTTAGTTTGCATACAATTGCAATCACATGTATTAAACCCCACGTCAAGGCGCCCCTATTGGTGGGGTTCCTACTCCTATTTAGATTGAGCCAATAGGGATCTCTCCCCGTGGAGTGTTCTAAAGGGAGTCGCTCTGAAACATTTGATCGCATTGCATGTCCCAACTTTGGGCGCTCCACCAAAGAGGGCCCCTTGACGTGGCGTGGGGGGTTAATACATGCGATTGTATGCAAACTAAGGCCCCTAGTTTCTGTACAGGATTCATACACCTGTTTGCTGAATATTATACACTGATGATAGGGTTAAACTGGGTAGTAAATTGGTTCCTAGGCCCTGAAAGATCCCGTATAAATAATAGTAATGGGGCAACTCCCTCCCCCCTTTACTATCTCTGGATATCTTACCATGGTGCATGTGCGGCTTCCAGCCATTCAGAGAATAGATCACAGTGAATATTTATTCCTGGCAATGTTTTCTGAATGAATGGATCGCAGCTCGCTCTGGCTGTGCGTGCATCAGCTGGGGAGGGGGTTGCTGCTGCGCCCGGGCATGTGCTGTGGGATTGCCACAAAGTGAAGTTTTCCAGAGGAGATCACCTGGCCGAAGCGATGGAGGAAATGTAAAAAACAAAAGGCGTCGCCCCTGGTTTAGATCCACTTCCCAACCCCAAAGGGTCCTCCTTAGCCTTCTTCACCCACCCAATTGTGTTGGATATAAAGCATCTTCTGCTTACTATGTGAATTGCATGGGGACTGCAGTTTTTCTGATAGGACAGTAGATGGCGCTGCTACTCATGTGTAGTCTCTCTGCTTCTGTGTGGTATTTCCTGAATTACATTGGACTTATTGATACTTCCAATATCACCACCCGTTCCAGTAAAAGCAGTTTATTCCCCCCACAATGTCTATTAAAAGTGACTCAACTGCTTTCAAACCCTGCAACAGATTGGCCATCTAGCCCCCCCTTGGTTTTAACCCTAACTACATCCATGGGTGCCACTGACAGTAGAGAGGACTGATCACTGGGGAGGGGGTTGCTGCTGCACCCGGGCATGTGCTGTGGGGTTGCCACAAAGTGACGTTTTCCAGATTCAGGGTCAGGGGATCGTGTGGCCAACTTTAACAGGAAAGTGATGGAGGAAATGTAGAAAACAGAAGATGTCGGCCCTGGTTTAGATCCACTTCTCATCCCCAAAGGGTCCCCCTTAGTCTTCTTCACCCACCTAATTGTGTTGGATATAAAATATCTTCTGCTTACTATGTGAATTGCATGGGGACTGCAGTTTTTCTGATAGGACAGTAGATGGCGCTGTTACTTATGTGTGGTCTCTCTGCTTCTGTGTTACATTGGTGTCAGCCCTGGTTTAGATCCACTTCTCATCCCCAAAGGGTCCCCCTTAGCCTTCTTCAGCCACCAAATTTTGTTGGATATAAAATATCTTCTGCTTACTATGTGAATTGCATGGGGATTGCAGTTTTTTGATAGGACAGTAGATGGCGCTGTTACTCATGTGTAGTCTCTCTGCTTCTATGTTGTATTTCCTGTATTACATTGGACTTGTTGTAATCCTACATGTTGAGATAAGTCTGACTAACCACCCGTTCCAGTAAAAGCAGTTTATTCCCCCACAATGTCTATTTAAAGTGACTCCACTGCACTCAAACCCTGCAACAGATTGGCCATCTAGGTTGGTCTAGCTTGGTTTTCACCCTAACTACATCCATGGGTGCCACTGACAGTAGAGAGGACTGATCGCTGGTACGTCGGTGGCTGAAGCCAATGTCATCATCGCCGCCATATCATCAGGTCCATAGCCATTGGCCGGACCCCCTAAGTGGAGGGAAGATTCTGACGTGGCCCAGAACTTTTTATCATAATAAAACCTGATTTGTTTTTTAATTGCACACTGGGATTTTCAAATAAAGTATTTTTTTTTTATTTGCTCTATTTTTTACACAATTTCTCACAATGTTTTATCATGTTCCTTTTTTCGCACTTGATTTTCCCACTATTTTTGCATTTTTCAACTCCTTTTTCTGGGACTATTTTCCCATCATTTCTGGTCTGGTAACAGTTTGCGATATGCTCTTCCCACGCTCACATACTCAGCACGTTGGTGGATCCGATCCGACCCGGGACACATTTTCTAGATTCCGTATCGTGACGTATCGGAGCCACGTTCCCGACAGGCTTCTAACCGTCCTCATGGGCCCAGGGGTGGTCTCACCTTTTGCGCGTACGGTAAGCCCTTGGTCCTTAAACTGAGGCCATGTTTCCAAAAACATTGTCTGCGGCCCTTGGTCCTTAAACTGCTGCCATGTTTCCAAAAACATTTTCTGCAGCCCTTGGCCCTTGGTCCTTAAACTGCTGCCATGTTTCCAAAAACATCTTCTGCTGCCCTTGGTCCTTAAACTGAGGCCATGTTTCCAAAAACATTGTCTGCGGCCCTTGGTCCTTAAACTGCTGCCATGTTTCCAAAAACATCTTCTGCAGCCCTTGGTCCTTAAACTGCTGCCATGTTTCCAAAAACATCTCCTGCAGCCCTTGGCCCTTAAACTGCTGCCACGTTTCCAAAAACATCTTCTGCGGCCCTTGGTCCTAAAACTGCTGCCACGTTTCCAAAAACATCTTCTGCGGCCCTTGGTCCTTAAACTGCTGCCACGTTTCCAAAAACATCTTCTGCAGCCCTTGGTCCTTAAACTGCTGCCACGTTTCCAAAAACATCTTCTGCGGCCCTTGGTCCTTAAACTGCTGCCACGTTTCCAAAAATATCTTCTGCGGCCCTTGGTCCTTAAACTGCTGCCACGTTTCCAAAAACATCTTCTGCGGCCAAGGTTTGGGTCTTCACAGGCGGCACTTAAAAATGGTGCAGAGCACTGGGCAGAGCACGATCACCATGAATAGCACCAGGATGATAGAGAGGAAATTGAAGCATGACGCCTGAGCTAAATATTTGGAAGCCGAGACGTTATCACCTCTGCGGAGTTTCAGGATTGCCTGGCAAAAGAAAAGGTGAAAGGTCATGGTTGGCCTACAAGTCTAAAAGTATAAGGAATATATTGGGCACAAACCAAAACAAATGGCCCTAGAAGGGCCGTTGATGTGACACACACCAAAGGGGGCCTACTGAGACTCTCTTGCCCAAGGGCCCACACAAGTTTGGAGCAGGGCCTAACCCCCTAGACATCCATCAGGGTTCTTCTGCCATCTTCAGTCAGGCTCTAGACATTCCGCCTGACAGAACCGGTATTATGCTCCTTTGCTTCACCAAAATAGAGTAGGAACTGGGCCAAGGATGCAGGGCCGGCTCCAGGTTTATGTGGGCCCTTGTACACTAAATGGGGTTCTAGAAATACCCCAGCTACCCCTTCTGATAGCTGCACAACCAATGTAAGATTGTTAGATTAAAAATGTCTAAGAAAAATGCATTTAAATGTCAAAAGTTTACATAATCCAAGTAAACATACAACAATTAAACAATTAAAGACAAAGTTAAAAAACATACAGACACGAAGCTAAGGGGACTCCTAAAAGATAGCTCTGAGGGTAATGAATATAGGTACACATTAATGATAAGAAATACATTATGGGTATTTAGGGCTAAAGTGCAAAAAAGGGACCGTAAACAAAAGTGATAAAAAGCATGTGCTTCTCTTTCAAAGTGCAGGTGCAAGCTGATATGCCGAATCAATCTAGATACAAAGTATAAATGTAGTGCTGAAAAGTGCCATATTACTTGGACACAAATGTAATAGTCAATCAAATACAAAAGCAGATTACATCACCAATATACATGTTAGGCACTTACCTCACCGCCGTTCCGGGTCCCGCGGCGCGTGGCCGGGTGGCTCCCACCGGGCTGCGGCCCGACGGTCCCCGGGTCTGCCAGCTCCTCGGCACCGTCGCGGGGATCAGGGGCTGGCGGTGCAGGACGCCGTGGGTGGCCGCGTCGCAGCCCGCTCCGCGCGGCTGCGCGGCCCTGCGGCTCTCCCCTCTGGCTCGGCGCTTCCCCTTCCTGGCGGGGGCGCGCCCGATCCTCAACGTGCTCGCGCGCGCGCGCGAGCACGTCTGCTTTATGCCTCCCGGCGGCGCTTACCCCAGCGCGCCCGCCGGGGGCCAGTTTGATTTGTCCAATCTGTGGCTGGTTCCTGGGATCGGACCCAGGGACTGGTCGGCCTGTCTGGCCTGGGCCGTCCAGCTCCTGGGACCGATCCCATTTCCTTGTTTGCACCAAGCACCTTCCTTCCCTCCTTTTTCCCTGTTTCCCATTGGCCAGACTTCCCTATATATTTGCACTGTTCCAGTTTCCCAGTTCCCGTTATAGCTTCTGGGTTCTGGATGTGTGCTGCTGTACTTGTGAAGATTTTGGATTTGGATTTGGACCTTGACTATTCTTGCTAGCTGCCTGCCCTGACTTCCTGCTTTGCCTGACCACTCTCTTGCCTGACCCTCCTGTACCTCGCCTGTGACCTCCTGGAATTGACCTCGGCTACCCTCGACCATTCTCTGTCATCTCCCTCGGATACCTCGCCTGTGACCTCCTGGTTTGACCTCGGCCTGATTTACGGACTTTTCGCACCCGGCATCCTCATTCGGGATTCCCTGCCTAACACCAAGCTGCACCTTAAGCTACTATCCTTTGCGCCTGTTAAGTCCTGGGGGCAACCGACTGGGAGAGGCATTGCTCGTGTCTCCCACAAGCGGGGGCTTGTCTATAGGCAGAAGTGGCGGTGGAGATTGGGGGATACTGGCTTAAGACAGACGGGTGTTTGGTACAATCCTGACATTATAACGGGCCAGAAAGAAGAATGGACCAAATTCTGGAGCAGGTGCAGGCCCTGACGGCGGCAGTGGAGCACCTGGCTCATCGAGTTGCGGCCCAGGAGAACCGTCCAACTCCCATTGTCCCCACTTCTCAGGGGACTCCGGCCGCAATGACGGTGGAACCCAAGATCCCGCTCCCTGAAAAGTTTTTTGGCGATAGGGCAAAATTTGCCAATTTCCGGGACTCTTGTAAACTATACTTCCAGCTTCGCCCGGTCTCCTCGGGCTCACAGGAACAAAAAGTGGGCTTGATTATTTCCCTGTTACATGGAGACCCTCAGTCCTGGGCCTTTAGCTTATCAGCTCAGGACCCCATCCGCCAGTCGGTGGATAGTTTCTTCGCTGCAATGGAGGTCCTTTATGATGATCCTGACAAAGGGGCCTCAGCTGACGCGAAGTTACGTACCCTCCGCCAGGGACGCCGTCCAGCCGAGGACTACTGTTCCGAATTCCGGCGTTGGGCAGTTGACTCACGCTGGAACAATCCTGCCCTCTGTGGCCAATTCCGATTAGGTCTGGACCGAAGGCGAGAGACGACGACGCCTATCCGAGGGGCTCTGTCTTTACTGTGGTGGGACCGGCCACATGGTTAGACTTTGCCCAAAGAAACCGTCGGGAAACTTCAGAGCCTAGGGGGTTTCGAGGGGGCCCTCCTAGGCTGTAAGGTATCTCCTCAAGTATCGTCTCCAGTTTTTGTCCCAGTTCAGTTTATGTTTGGTGCTAAATATGTTAATCTAAAGGCTCTTCTCGATTCTGGAGCAGCTGGGAACTTCCTAGACTCTGATCTAGCACAGACTCTAGGAATTATGGCACAGACCCTGCCTACTCCTATCCGGGTGTCAGCCATTGATGGCACTCCAGTGGCCGGGGGGTTAGTTCGGTTCCAATCACCTCCCATGCAGATCAAAGTAGGAGCCAGTCATTCTGAGGTTATCAGGTTCCTGATTTTGAGCATGCCTGGTACCCCCTTGATTCTGGGGTTGCCATGGCTGCAGGAGCATAATCCTCAAATTGATTGGGTTTCGGGGCAAATTACCAAGTGGGGACACCAGTGTTTCCGGAACTGCCTAGAATTTCCCCTCAGGGTCACACGCCTACTCCCTATTGGGATTCCTACTCCATATTTGGAGTTTGCTGATGTTTTTTCAGAAAAGGCAGCAGACAAACTTCCTCCCCATAGACCTTGGGACTGCCCAATAGAACTGCTCCCTGGTACGATGCCTCCCAGAGGGAGAATATTTAATTTAACCCGAGCAGAAACCCTTGCCATGCGGGAATATATCGCCGAGAACTTAGAAAAAGGGTTTATTCGGCCTTCATCTTCCCCAGCAGGGGCAGGGTTTTTTTTTGTGGAGAAAAAAGATGGGGGACTTCGCCCCTGTATCGATTACCGGGGCTTAAATAACATCACGGTAAAAAATAAATATCCCCTACCGCTTATTGAGGGACTCTTTACGCAGGTGGTCGGGGCGCAGGTCTTCTCTAAACTAGATCTCCGAGGGGCCTATAACCTCATAAGAATTAGGCAGGGGGACGAGTGGAAAATGGCCTTTAATACCCTTGAAGGGCATTATGAATATTTGGTTATGCCCTTCGGCCTGTGTAATGCCCCTGCGGTCTTTCAAAGTTTTGTCAATGAAATTTTCAGGGATTATCTTGGCCGGTTTATGGTTGTCTACCTAGATGACATTTTAATTTTTTCTTCATCCCTTGATGAGCATCGTAAACATGTGTGCCTAGTTTTGCAGAAACTTAGGGAGAATTGTTTATATGCCAAATTAAAGAAATGTCAATTTGAGGTATCTGAGGTTCCGTTCCTCGGTTACATTATCTCCAAATCTGGTCTGTCTATGGACCAATCTAAGGTGAGGGCTGTTTTAGAATGGGAGCAGCCCAGAGATCTGAAGGGCCTGCAGAGGTTTTTGGGTTTTGCCAATTTTTATAGAAGGTTCATTAAGAATTTCTCTACCCTGGTTACACCACTAACTAACTTGACTAAGAAAAGCGGGTACCCCCCGGTTTGGCCGGCTCAAGCTGTCCAGGCCTTCGGGAATCTTAAGAGGGTATTTAGCGTTGCTCCCGTCCTAGTCCATCCCGATGAACAACGACCTTTCCTTGTGGAGGTGGATGCTTCAGAGATAGCGGTCGGAGCGGTCTTGTCCCAATACTACGGCTCACCTGCACGCCTCCATCCATGTGCCTTCTTTTCCAAAAAATTCTCAGCGGCCGAAAAGAATTATGATATCGGCAACAGAGAATTACTGGCCATCAAACTTGCCTTCCAGGAATGGAGACACTGGCTGGAGGGGGCTCAGTATCCAGTTACGGTCTTTACGGACCATAAAAATCTGGAATACATCCAGTCCGCCAAGAGGTTAACTCCTAGACAGGCTCGCTGGTCCTTATTCTTTTCTCGGTTTAATTTTTCTATAACGTATAAACCCGGGTCTAAGAATATAAAGGCGGACGCCCTGTCTCGGAGTTTCTCTCCCCCTGACTTACCGGAAAGGGTGGTTTCTCCCATCGTACCTCGCTCCCTAGTGGTGGCCGCCATTCAACCCCAACTTCCTGATCTTACTCAGTTCCAGGCCCAAGCTCCTCCTGGGAAACCCGCGTCAGCCCTGTTTGTGCCCTCTACTTACCGGTCTGAGTTCTTGTCCCATTTTCATGATACCAAAACAACCGGTCATCCAGGGATTAAAAAAACCATAGCTTTATTGTTACGCCAAGTTTGGTGGCCTTCTCTCAGGAAGGACGTTCAAAGGTTTGTCTCCGCTTGCAAAGTCTGTGCCCAAAGTAAGTCCTTGAGGAGCTCACCGGAAGGCCCACTCCTTCCATTATCCATTCCTGCCTCCCCGTGGACACATCTGGCCATGGATTTTGTTACTGACCTTCCTCCGTCTCAGGGTCATACGGTTATTTGGGTAATTGTGGACCGCTTTAGCAAGATGGCCCATTTCGTCCCTTTAAAGAAACTCCCCTCAGCTCAAACTCTTGCTCAACTTTTCATTACTCATGTCTTTAGGATTCATGGTATTCCCATGGATGTTGTTTCGGATAGGGGGGTCCAGTTTGTCTCCCGGTTCTGGAGGGCTTTCTGTGCCAAGTTGGGGTTCACTGTCTCCCTTTCCTCGGCCTTTCATCCGCAATCGAATGGTCAAACCGAGAGAACGAACCAGTCCCTGGAACAATATTTGCGCTGTTTTACGGCGGGTTCTCAGACTGATTGGGCCTTCTTCTTACCTTTTGCGGAATTTGCTTTTAACAACGCTACGCATTCATCCACAGGGGTTTCTCCTTTCCACTGTGTTTATGGCAAGGATCTGAAGTTTTCTGCTCTTTCGGACCAACCCTCTAGAGTTCCCTCCGTGGATGAATGGGTTTCCAAATGGCCAGGGGAGTGGAATAAAATCCAACAACACCTAACTAGGGCCGCTTGTCTACAGAAAAAATTTTCTGATCGCAAGCGATCGTCTAATTCTAACTTTAAAGTGGGTGACTGGGTTTGGCTTTCAACCAAGAACTTGGCGCTACGCCAACCCTCCGCTAAGTTAGGACCTAAGTTTATTGGCCCATTCCCCATAACACACAAAGTTAATCAGGTGACATACCGGTTGGCCCTCCCCTCATCCATGAAAATCTGTAAATCCTTTCATGTTTCACTTCTTAAGTCCGCAAGAAACCATGAACCTAATAGTCCTCCTAGTCCTGTGGTAGTTGATGGGCATCAGGAGTTTGAGGTTGCCCGGGTCCTTGATTCTCGTTTCTTTCGGAACTCTCTTCAATATCTTATTGACTGGAAGGGGTACGGTCCGGAAGAAAGATCTTGGGTTCCTGCCAGAGAAGTTCATGCACAGAATTTAGTAAAGAAGTTTCATAGAGAGAATCCTTTAAAACCCAGCTTGGAGGGTCCAGTGGCCCCTCCTCAGGGGGGGGGTAATGTTAGGCACTTACCTCACCGCCGTTCCGGGTCCCGCGGCGCGTGGCCGGGTGGCTCCCACCGGGCTGCGGCCCGACGGTCCCCGGGTCTGCCAGCTCCTCGGCACCGTCGCGGGGATCAGGGGCTGGCGGTGCAGGACGCCGTGGGTGGCCGCGTCGCAGCCCGCTCCGCGCGGCTGCGCGGCCCTGCGGCTCTCCCCTCTGGCTCGGCGCTTCCCCTTCCTGGCGGGGGCGCGCCCGATCCTCAACGTGCTCGCGCGCGCGAGCACGTCTGCTTTATGCCTCCCGGCGGCGCTTCCCCCAGCGCGCCCGCCGGGGGCCAGTTTGATTTGTCCAATCTGTGGCTGGTTCCTGGGATCGGACCCAGGGACTGGTCGGCCTGTCTGGCCTGGGCCGTCCAGCTCCTGGGACCGATCCCATTTCCTTGTTTGCACCAAGCACCTTCCTTCCCTCCTTTTTCCCTGTTTCCCATTGGCCAGACTTCCCTATATATTTGCACTGTTCCAGTTTCCAAGTTCCCGTTATAGCTTCTGGGTTCTGGATGTGTGCTGCTGTACTTGTGAAGATTTTGGATTTGGATTTGGACCTTGACTATTCTTGCTAGCTGCCTGCCCTGACTTCCTGCTTTGCCTGACCACTCTCTTGCCTGACCCTCCTGTACCTCGCCTGTGACCTCCTGGAATTGACCTCGGCTACCCTCGACCATTCTCTGTCATCTCCCTCGGATACCTCGCCTGTGACCTCCTGGTTTGACCTCGGCCTGATTTACGGACTTTTCGCACCCGGCATCCTCATTCGGGATTCCCTGCCTAACACCAAGCTGCACCTTAAGCTACTATCCTTTGCGCCTGTTAAGTCCTGGGGGCAACCGACTGGGAGAGGCATTGCTCGTGTCTCCCACAAGCGGGGGCTTGTCTATAGGCAGAAGTGGCGGTGGAGATTGGGGGATACTGGCTTAAGACAGACGGGTGTTTGGTACAATCCTGACAATACATGGAGTTGGGTTCCCCCGGCGGCAACTGCCGACGCGTTGTGTGGCCGAGCGACACTTCACAGGGCTTGTGTGCGCTCCGGCGCAGCCTGCACTTCAGCCCTACTTACCCATAATTTATTTCTTATCATTAATGTGTACATATATTCATTATCCTTAGAACTATCTTTTAGGAGTCCCCTTAGCTTCGTGTCTGTATGTTTTAGGAGTCCCCTTAGCTTCGTGTCTGTATGTTTTAGGAGTCCCCTTAGCTTCGTGTCTGTATGTTTTAGGAGTCCCCTTAGCTTCGTGTCTGTATGTTTTAGGAGTCCCCTTAGCTTCGTGTCTGTATGTTTTAGGAGTCCCCTTAGCTTCGTGTCTGTATGTTTTAGGAGTCCCCTTAGCTTCGTGTCTGTATGTTTTAGGAGTCCCCTTAGCTTCGTGTCTGCATGTTTTAGGAGTCCCCTTAGCTTCGTGTCTGTATGTTTTAGGAGTCCCCTTAGCTTCGTGTCTGTATGTTTTAGGAGTCCCCTTAGCTTCGTGTCTGTATGTTTTAGGAGTCCCCTTAGCTTCGTGTCTGTATGTTTTAGGAGTCCCCTTAGCTTCGTGTCTGTATGTTTTAGGAGTCCCCTTAGCTTCGTGTCTGTATGTTTTAGGAGTCCCCTTAGCTTCGTGTCTGTATGTTTTAGGAGTCCCCTTAGCTTCGTGTCTGTATGTTTTAGGAGTCCCCTTAGCTTCGTGTCTGTATGTTTTAGGAGTCCCCTTAGCTTCGTGTCTGTATGTTTTAGGAGTCCCCTTAGCTTCGTGTCTGTATGTTTTAGGAGTCCCCTTAGCTTCGTGTCTGTATGTTTTAGGAGTCCCCTTAGCTTCGTGTCTGTATGTTTTAGGAGTCCCCTTAGCTTCGTGTCTGTATGTTTTAGGAGTCCCCTTAGCTTCGTGTATGTTTTTTAACTTTGTCTTTAATTGTTTATTTGTTGTATATTTATTTGGATTATGTGAACTTTTGACATTTAAATGCATTTTTCTTATACATTTTTAATCTAACAATCTTACATTGGTTGTGCAGCTATCAGAAGGGTTAGCTGGGGTATTTCTAGAACCCCGTTTGGTGTACATAATTTCTCAAGAGTGCCCCTTAGCCTGCACCCACACTAATCATTGGTTGTGCATATCCCATTATAGCGTACGTTATGTGGGCCCTTGGGCGGCATGGTCTCAGCGGGCCCCTTTGTGGTGAAGAGTCGCGTCATATAACCGAGGCAAAAATCGACTTGGGGTACCCCAAAGCACACCAAAAGAAGGGGTCGCACCGCTAATCTTTGTCAAAAGTTACAACTTTATTGGATTGGCAACCATTAAAAAACATGTATGCATACAAGTAACAAGTCCCAAAGGAAATAGGGAGGAGGCAAAGTGCCTAGTGAGGAGCTGTAACACCTCCCGGACCACAATTCATTATAAAGTATTATAGTGGTCCCTCTTATGAATTGTCCCTCTCATTATTCTAAGCTATTCACCATAATATAATATTCATGTCCCCAAGTACAAAGCGCATCAATAACAAACAATAGATATAACAATAGAAAAAAAAATCTTTTTAGCAAACCGAGGGCACAAAGGATGAGGAAAGAGGGACACAACAAACCACACATATAAAAAAATCTTACATGTAACCGGGGCTCGGCTTCACCATCCATCCCCCCCCAACAGCCTACGCGTTGTGTGACGGCTCCCGGTCACTTCCTCAGGGCAAAGACTCTTTGAGGAGTCACGCAACGCGTAGGCTGTCGGGGGTGGATGGTGAAGCCGGGCCCCGTTTACATGTAAAAATTTTTTATATGTGCGGTTGGTGTCCCTCTTTCTTCATCCTTTGTGCCCTTGGTTTGCTGAAAAGATTTTTTTCTGTGACTATTTTTGTTATGTATGTATTGTTTGTTATTGATGTGCTTTGTACTTGGGGACATGAATTTTATATTATGGTGAATAGCTTAGAATAATGAGAGGGACAATTCATAAAGAGGGACCGCTATAATACTTTATAATGAATTGTGGGTGTTACAGTTCCTCACTAGGCACTTTTCCTCCCCATTTCCTTTGGGACTTGTTACTTGTATATGTTCATGTTTTTTAATGAGTCTTTGTGTTAAATTTGGCAATCAATAAAGTTGTATCTTTTGACAAAGATTAGCGGTGCGTCCCCTTCTTTTGGTGTGCTTTGGGGTACCCCAAGTCGACCATAGGGTTGCACGCCTGTACTGTCTTTTACTGGTGCAGCCATTAAGTATTGTTCACATCACTGAGGGACGTCCCAAATCTGGATGCCCCCTAAGGACCATGCTATTTGGACCAAAACTCTAGTTTTGGTCTACTTTGAAGCACACCAAACCCCTATAAACCTGACCTCGTAGTCTAAACGAATCTAGATCCTCCTGATTTTGGATGCCCCTGTGTGTGACCCCCCCCCCTCTTTGTTCATTACTTGTTCATTACTTTCCTGGAACTAGTGAATGCACCGTGGGATCGCCAGTTTGAGTTAACGGCCAAACCAGGGGGGTTCTTTTACAAACAGGGGCATCCCGAATTGAGATGCCCCCATAAAGCAGACCAAAACTCAGGGGTGGGATTGCTTGCATAGTGGGTATGGCAGCGATCCCAGGGGGTGTCACACAGTAGGGTATCACAGATTGGGATGCTCCAGGGATAGGAAATCAGCTGGGGTGGGCAACTTAAAAGCAGAACAAAACCCAGCACTTCCTCCCCTGGAATCTAAATCGAGATGTGTGTCAGTGGGCCCCTCCGGAGGGTTGTGGCCCTTGAACCATCTCATCTCAATACCAGAAATGAGGCGTTATGAACAAATGAGGACCTTTGAACTATGCTGAGATTATGACGAAGGCCCTTGATCCATCCCAAGACTTGGATGAAAGCGCTTGAACCATCCCAAGACTAGGATAGAGGCTTTAATGCATGTCTAGTGAACATTAAAGCAAAGGTCTATCAAGACATCCTTTTGACTATGCACCCAATATTGCCCACAGTAGCTACCCTTTAAGGCTATCTCCAGCAAACCCTCCCCCAGCCCCTTTCTCAATGCCCAAATTATAGAGATTAGGATATAAGCAGATTGTCATTCTTACATTGGAAATGTTTGCATACACTAATAAATTGATTGGCCATGAGTCATGACCCAAAGAATAGCTCGAAGGTGGGCAACACGTCATCTGAAACCAGAGGAGGTCTTCTAGAAGAGAGTATCAATTAGAAATAGGACTATTGGCCACGAGTCATGACCCAAAGAGTAGCTCGAAGGTGGGCCACACGTTATCTGAAACCAGAGGAGGTCTTCTAGAAGAGAGTATCAACTAGAATTAGTACCATTGGCCATGAGTCATGACCCAAACAGTAGCTTGAGGGTGGGCAACACATCATCTGAAACCAGAGGAGGTCTTCTAGAAGAGAGTATCAACTAGAATTAGTACTATAGCCACAAGTCATGACCCAAAGAGTAGCTTGAAGGTGGGCAACACGTCATCTGAAACCAGAGGAGGTCTTCTAGAAAAAAGCATCAATTAGAATTAGGACTATTGGCCACGAGTCATGACCCAAAGAGTAGCTTGAAGGGGGGCCACACGTTATCTGAAACCAGAGGAGGTCTTCTAGAAGAGAGTATCAACTAGAATTAGGACTATTGGCTATGAGTCATGACCCAAAGAGTAGCTTGAAGGTGGGCAACATGTCATCTGAAACCAGAGGAGGTCTTGTAGATGAGAGTATCAATGGGCAACACGCCATCTGAAACCAGAGGAGGTCTTGTCGAAGAGAGTTATAATTAGAATTAGGAGTATTGGCCATGAGTCATGACCCAAAGAGTAGCTCAAAGGTGGGCAACACATCATCTGAAACCAGAGGAGGTCTTCTAGAAGAGAGTATCAACTAGAATTAGTACTATTGGCCACGAATCATGACCCAAAGAGTAGCTTGAAGGTGGGCAACACGTCATCTAAAACCAGAGGAGGTCTTCTGGAAGAGAGTATCAATTAGAATTAGGACTATTGGCCACGAGTCATGACCCAAAGAGTATCTCAAAGGTGGGCAACACGTCATCTAAAACCAGAGGAGGTCTTCTAGAGGAGAGTATCAATTAGAATTTGGACTATTCTCTCTAAAGAACCTTCATATAGGGTTGGACACACACACACACTGAATAGTCCAGAGCATAGTTATCATCTCACAAAACATCGGTGAACGCTACTTACCTCACACTCTTCCTTGAAGGCCATAGTTGTAGATAATTCTTCACTTCCCTAAAAGATAAATGGAAAGTAACCCCCCAATAAACAATCATTTTACCTTTATTGAAAGGACAAGGGCAGATATTCCGAGTATTGGAAAAACTAAGGCAGTTACTAACGAGATCACCAGACATGTTGTAGTGTTCTTTGGTCTCTCCGAGTTCTCATTCTGGGCTGTAGGAGCCGGGTCAATGTTCGGTTCTTGAATGCGACAACTGAGAGAAGAGAGATGCGGTCTTGGAGCCCAGTACTGCTCATAATAACCTGGGGGTGGTCCAAGAGGCGGTGAAGGACCCGGAGTTTCTAGCTCAGGAAACCGCAGAGTAATCCAGTATGGTTGGTCATAATTTGGGGGAGGCTCTTCAGTTGATGGACATGGTTCACCTATGAGATCCTGTGAAGGAATTGCAGTTTGAGGCTCTTGAGGGTCTTGTACAGTAATCCAGTATGGTTCATAGTAATCTGGAGGACGTTCCTCTGATGATGGTTCAAGGCTTGGTCCTACAGGAGGTAAACTGATGCAAAAGTAGGACAAAGGGTCAGTTTGGGCATCAGCCGAATTGGGAAATGAGCTTGGCGGAGGAAGAGACTCATAAGGTGGAGGTTCAGCTTGGCTGGATGGAGACCTTCTCGAGGTCTCCATGAGCCCCTGTAATTATTCTCCAAGCAACGATAGCCATGAACGATCTCTGTGGGGCTGCGGTTACAACCCGGAAATCCTCCTCAATCTCTAAATACAATTTTTACAGGTATGACGACACCAGCTATGCTCAAAGCCGGGAGATATTTTCCAAGTTTACTAAGTTTATTTGTACCGGTAGAACTGGATTTCAGACCAATGGAATGTCTACTGCGAGTGTGTCGAATGTCTCATGTCGAGTGTTACACTGCGTATCTGGACATGGGCAACAGCTTTGATCAGAACCAAACAAATGAGCACTACAACCTGAAGATATGTAATAAAACTAATAATTTTTATTAATTGTTAAAGGCCACAATTATTTTTACATTAGACATAGTTTAAAAAGAAACTGGACCTTACCTGGACCATAATACTCAAATAAATGTGTTAAATATTAGGTTGAATACCCCAGGCGGTTACCTACAATACACTAATGATGCATAAAAACCTCCCACACAGAGGTATCATAATCTCTCCACAATACAGTCAAAGTAGTAGATTTAGTATATAAAAAATATAAATTCATAAATCCATATATATCTAAAGTGCAAAGTGCTATCAATAAACAATTTCCCTTATTAGATGTGCTCATAACAAATTAGTCCTATACAAAATAAGTGCTGTAGTAAGGGTATGATAATCTATTTCCCTATTAGATGTGCTAATAACAAACTAGTCCTATACAAAATAAGTGCTGTAGTAAGGGTACGATAATCAATTGCCCTTTTAGATGTGCTAGTAACAAATTAGTCCTATACAAAATAAGTGCTGTAGTAAGGGTATGATAATCTATTTCCCTATTAGATGTGCTAATAAGAGATTAGTCCTATACAAAATAAGTGCTGTAGTAAGGGTATGATAATCTATTTCCCTATTAGATGTGCTAATAAGAAATTAGTCCTATACAAAATAAGTGCTGTGGTAAGGGTATGATAATCTATTTCCCTGTTAGATGTGCTAATAAGAAATTAGTCCTATACAAAATAAGTGCTGTAGTAAGGGTATGATCATCTATTTCCCTGTTAGATGTGCTAATAAGAAATTAGTCCTATACAAAATAAGTGCTGTAATAAGGGTATGATCATCTATTTCCCTATTAGATGTGCTAGTAACAAATTAGTCCTATACAAAATAAGTGCTGTAGTAAGGGTATGATAATCTGTTCCCCTATTAGATGTGCTAGTAACAAATTAGTCCTATACAAAATAAGGGCTGTAGTAAGGGTATGATCATCTATTTCCCTATTAGATGTGCTAATAAAAAATCAGTCCTATACAAAATAAGTGCTGTAGTAAGGGTATGATCATCTATTTCCCTATTAGATGTGCTAGTAACAAATTAGTCCTATACAAAATAAGTGCTGTAGTAAGGGTATGAAAATCTATTTCCCTATTAGATGTGCTAATAAGAAATTAGTCCTATACAAAATAAGTGCTGTAGTAAGGGTATGATCATCTATTTCCCTATTAGATGTGCTAGTAGCAAATTAGTCCTATACAAAATAAGTGCTGTAGTAAGGGTATGAAAATCTATTTCCCTATTAGATGTGCTAATAAGAAACTAGTCCTATACAAAATAAGTGCTGTAGTAAGGGTATGATCATCTATTTCCCTATTAGATGTGCTAATAAAAAATCAGTCCTATACAAAATAAGTGCTGTAGTAAGGGTATCTCTAGCTCCTGTTTCTCTCCTTCTATTGCCTATTCCCTGTTTCCTACTCTCTTTCCTGTTTCTCTTACTTGTGTCTCTCTAACCAATATCTATTTCTCTTCTGTGTCTGTCTCTTGTCAGTGTTTCTCTGTCTCTTCCTCTAGCTCAGGTCCCCATGTTCTCCAAGGCGGGTCTCAGCATCCGAAACTACATGGAGTCGGTAGAAGAGTTAATGGGGGTGCCCACTCTTTATTGGGGTTCCTCTTCTGGATAAAGGGTCCCTGGCATGTAGGGATACTCATCGAGGCGCCCACCTCCAACTGCTTTCCAACTGCTTGGCTCATACCTGATCCGTCTTTCGTGGAGTCTTATCCAACTGGGAGAAGGTTTTCTTGGAAAATGTTTGAAGATACCTCCACACGTGGAGAATTTAATGGAGAGATAAGAGTTAATGGGGGTCGAGGTGCCCACTTCCTCGTACCTGATCCGTCTTTCGTGGAGTCCTATCCAACTGGGAGTTACTCCCTGTGGCCCCAAAGAGCTCCTGGCTCTGGCCCATCACTAGGTGTACGGGGAGGCCGATTCATTAATAGCACCAGGTAGCGACAGATGAGCGACAGTAGCGGCATTTTCATAGCGCCCGCTAGTAGTCGCTGTGCTTGGCCGTTGTTCTGTTGTTGATAGCGACTCAGTCGGTTTGCCGTAATGTTGAATATTGGGTGAGGAGTCGCTATTTGACAGGTTCCGCGCTGTATGGGAGCGCATGACAGCGAATGGCCATAGCGAACGGCTCCCAGCATATTCATTAACAAATCACGCTCCAAAAAATCTCGCGCAGTGAAATGCATGTTTAAACCCCAGAGCGCTGGCGGCGATGGGTTAAAAGTAGTTTTTTAACCCCCAAACAACCATATTTTTTGAAAAAAAAACAAAACATGTTTTTCAAAACATTTTGTAATATGAATACATTAATATCAGACCTGTAATATCAATTCTGCACAATTTTTTTTTTTTTTTTTTTTTTATCTAACATTGCAGAAGTGGTCACAGAATTTTTGACATTTAAAAAAAAAAAAAAAAAAACATTAATAGCAATTAATTAAGAATATTTAAAGATTGCTCCATTGAAATGCATTGGAGAGCGCCAGGTAGCGAGAGGTCATACCTGGCGCTGTTCAAGGTCGCTCGCTGGCGCTGTGGGCTGAGGCTGGAATAATGATGAATGAGTCGCTATCTGGCGCTCTGTCAGTCGCTAAGCAGGATCGGCTTGATAAATGTGTGATTGCGGAGGGGAGCCGGCGTACTCGTGGCGGTGACCGTCATTACCGTTCGCTCACCATTCGCTACCTGGCGCTATCCCTTGTTAAATAAGGGCCTTAGCCTCCAAGGCCCCTTCAGGTAGGAAATGCTCTCAGGGGTGCTCTCGCAATGCCCCTCTTCATAGGGTACTGGTCAGTGCTTCTTCCTTCGGGGGACTGGTCCCCACAATCAGTGACGAGGCGGGCAGTCCCTAACTAAATGCCTAAAACCTAACTCCTCAGTGGCAGGAAGGCAGCAGCTAAAAGCATCTAACTACACTAACTATTAACCCTTAAATTAGCAACATCATATAATGAAATGCCCAAAACCTTAAAAAAACTATTTCCCAGCGTCTAAAATTAATATATTTAACATTTTTAATCACTTAATTTTTATTATTTCCCTCGCGGCAGCTCTGTTCAGCACTCAAGGATATGGGCGCCGCCATCTTGGCTCAGTAGCATCACATACTGCGGAGAGGGGTCAAAAGTGCAGGGGGCGGGGTTATAGCTGTGGTTTGCACAGACAGAGCAGAGCTGGGGTCAGGAAAAGGACAGCAATTCCAGAATGCAGAGCGGCACAGTCAGAAGACACTTCCTAATTGCAGGCAGCCTGAGACTCCACAAGCCGCCTTGGATGCTTGAAGGCTCATAAAATGCAGTAGGATGATTTTTAATATGGGCAATCTGAATGTACAGGGTGGGGGAAACATACAAGATAGACTCTTATTCAAGGTGAGGGTCACGTAACGTAATGTAAATATAACGTAAATATAATGATAAATGATAACACAATAATTATATAACGTAAATACAATGATAAATGATAACACAATAATTATATAATGTAAATATAATGATAAATGATAACACAATAATTATATAACGTAAATATAATGATAAATGATAAGACAAAAAGTATATAAAGTAAATTTAATGATAAATGATAACACAATAATTATATAACGTAAATGTAATAATAAATGATAACACAATAATTATATAACGTAAATACAATGATAAATGATAACACAATAATTATATAACGTAAATGTAATGATAAATGATAACACAATAATTATATAACGTAAATACAATGATAAATGATAACACAATAATTATATAACGTAAATACAATGATAAATGATAACACAATAATTATATAATGTAAATATAATGATAAATGATAACACAATAATTATATAACGTAAATACAATGATAAATGATAACACAATAATTATATAACGTAAATGTAATAATAAATGATAACACAATAATTATATAACGTAAATACAATGATAAATGATAACACAATAATTATATAACGTAAATATAATGATAAATGATAACACAATAATTATATAACGTAAATACAATGATAAATGATAACACAATAAATATATAACGTAAATACAATGATAACACAATAATTATATAATGTAAATACAATGATAAATGATAACACAATAATTATATAACGTAAATATAATGATAAATGATAACACAATAATTATATAACGTAAATATAATGATAAATGATAACACAATAATTATATAACGTAAATAAAATGATAAATGATAACACAATAATTATATAACGCAAATACAATGATAACACAATAATTATATAATGTAAATACAATGATAAATGATAACACAATAATTATATAACGTAAATATAATGATAAATGATAACACAATAATTATATAAGTAAATATAATGATAAATGATAACACAATAATTATATAACGTAAATATAATGATAAATGATAACACAATAATTATATAACGTAAATATAATGATAAATGATAACACAATAATCATATAACGTAAATACAATGATAAATGATAACACAATAATTATATAACGTAAATATAATGATAAATGATAACACAATAATTATATAATGTAAATACAATGATAAATGATAACACAATAATTATATAACGTAAATATAATGATAAATGATAACACAATAATTATATAAGTAAATATAATGATAAATGATAACACAATAATTATATAACGTAAATATAATGATAAATGATAACACAATAATTATATAACGTAAATAGAATGATAAATGATAACACACTAATTATATAACGTAAATATAATGATAAATGATAGCACACTAATTATATAACGTAAATATAATGATAAATGATAACACAATAATCATATAACGTAAATATAATGATAAATGATAACACAATAATTATATAACTTAAATATAATGATAAATGATAACACAATAATTATATAATAACACGATAATTATATAATCGTGTTAATTATATAATGTAAATATAATGATAAATATAATGGTAATGATAAATGATAACACAATAATTATATAATAACACGATAATTATATAATCGTGTTAATTATATAATGTAAATATAATGATAAATATAATGGTAATGATAAATGATAACACAATAATTATATAATAACACGATAATTATATAATCGTGTTAATTATATAATGTAAATATAATGATAAATATAATGATAATGATAAATGATAACACAATAATTATATAATAACACGATAATTATATAATCGTGTTAATTATATAATGTAAATATAATGATAAATATAATGATAATGATAAATGATAACACAATATTTATATAATAACACGATAATTATATAATTGTGTTAATTATATAATGTAAATATAATGATAAATATAATGATAATGATAAATGATAACACAATAATTATATAACGTAAATAATAAAGGGTGCGTCAGGCGAGAAAAGTAAAAGCAGTCGCTGGCCGTTGAAACAGACATATAAAGGCTTCCAACGATGTCTAAGAGCCCTCGGGACACGGTGAGGTGGCTGAGAAGGAACGTGTGCTAGATAAATGATGGACAATACCTCCACACGTAGAGAGAATACACATGTACAATACACGTGTTCTACACGGAAGAGGGACTTCTACTATTCTCCAGTCCTAATTATTAGTATTATTAGTATTAATAGTAAGAAATGTAGGCTGTGATGAGGTTTGCAGCTTTATTAAGCAAGGTAAGGTTGGAATAAAGCCAAGGAATAGAACATACCGCATTTCTCGCTCTATAAGACGCACCCAGGATTTGGAGGAGAAAAATAAGTAAATAAATAAATAAATAAAAATACTCAGCACCAAATGCTGTGCTAAAATACCTCTCTCTCAATCACCCCATTACAGACAGTGTGCAGAATCCCCCCCGTCACCCTATAACAGATCCCACATTACAGGCAGTGTGCGGGCATCCTAATTGCAGGCAGTGTGCTGGCATCCCCAATACAGGCAGTGTGCAGGCATCCCCAATACAGGCAGTGTGCGGGCATCCCCAATACAGGCAGTGTGCGGCCATCCCCAATACAGGCAGCGTGCTGGCATCCCCAATACAGGCAGTGTGCGGCCATCCCCAATACAGGCAGCGTGCTGGCATCCCCAATACAGGCAGTGTGCGAGCATCCCCAATACAGGCAGTGTGCTGGCATCCCCAATACAGGCAGTGTGCAGGCATCCCCAATTCAGGCAGTGTGCTGGCATCCCTAATACAGGCAGTGTGCGGGCATCCCCAATACAGGCAGTGTGCTGGCATCCCCAATACAGACAGTGTGCTGGCATCCCCAATACAGGCAGTGTGCAGCATCCCCAATACAGGCAGTGTGCTGGCATCCCCAATACAGGCAGTGTGCTGGCATCCCCAATACAGGCAGTGTGCTGGCATCCCCAATACAGGCAGTGTGCGGGCATCCCCAATACAGGCAGTGTGCGGGCATCCCCAATACAGGCAGTGTGCAGGCATCCCCAATACAGGCAGTGTGCAGGCATCCCCAATATAGGCAGTGTGCGGGCATCCCCAATACAGGCAGTGTGCTGGCATCCCCAATACAGGCAGTGTGCTGGCATCCCCAATACAGGCAGTGTGCAGGCATCCCCAATACAGGCAGTGTGCTGGCATCCCCAATACAGGCAGTGTGCTGGCATCCCCAATACAGGCAGTGTGCTGGCATCCCCAATACAGGCAGTGTGCTGGCATCCCCAATACAGGCAGTGTGCGGGCATCCCCAATACAGGCAGTGTGCAGGCATCCCCAATACAGGCAGTGTGCAGGCATCCCCAATACAGGCAGTGTGCGGCCATCCCCAATACAGGCAGTGTGCGGCCATCCCCAATACAGGCAGTGTGCAGGCATCCCCAATACAGGCAGTGTGCGGCCATCCCCAATACAGGCAGTGTGCGGCCATCCCCAATACAGGCAGTGTGCTGGCATCCCCAATACAGGCAGTGTGCTGGCATCCCCAATACAGGCAGTGTGCTGGCATCCCCAATACAGGCAGTGTGCGGGCATCCCCAATACAGGCAGTGTGCTGGCATCCCCAATACAGGCAGTGTGCAGGCATCCCCAATACAGGCAGTGTGCTGGCATCCCCAATACAGGCAGTGTGCTGGCATCCCCAATACAGGCAGTGTGCTGGCATCCCCAAAACAGGCAGTGTGCGGGCATCCCCAATACAGGCAGTGTGCTGGCATCCCCAATACAGGCAGTGTGCGGGCATCCCCAATACAGGCAGTGTGCGGCCATCCCCAATACAGGCAGTGTGCTGGCATCCCCAATACAGGCAGTGTGCAGGCATCCCCAATACAGGCAGTGTGCTGGCATCCCCAATACAGGCAGTGTGCGGGCATCCCCAATACAGGCAGTGTGCGGGCATCCCCAATACAGGCAGTGTGCTGGCATCCCCAATACAGGCAGTGTGCGGGCATCCCCAATACAATACAGGCAGTGTGCGGGCATCCCCAATACAGGCAGTGTGCTGGCATCCCCAATACAGGCAGTGTGCGGGCATCCCCAATACAGGCAGTGTGCGGCCATCCCCAATACAGGCAGTGTGCTGGCATCCCCAATACAGGCAGTGTGCTGGCATCCCCAATACAGGCAGTGTGCTGGCATCCCCAATACAGGCAGTGTGCGGGCATCCCCAATACAGGCAGTGTGCTGGCATCCCCAATACAGGCAGTGTGCGGGCATCCCCAATACAGGCAGTGTGCTGGCATCCCCAATAGAGGCAGTGTGCTGGCATCCCCAATACAGGCAGTGTGCTGGCATCCCCAATACAGGCAGTGTGCTGGCATCCCCAATACAGGCAGTGTGCTGGCATCCCCAATACAGGCAGTGTGCTGGCATCCCCAATACAGGCAGTGTGCGGGCATCCCCAATACAGGCAGTGTGCTGGCATCCCCAATACAGGCAGTGTGCGGGCATCCCCAATACAGGCAGTGTGCTGGCATCCCCAATAGAGGCAGTGTGCGGGCATCCCCAATACAGGCAGTGTGCGGGCATCCCCAATACAGGCAGTGTGCGGGCATCCCCAATACAGGCAGTGTGCTGGCATCCCCAATACAGGCAGTGTGCGGGCATCCCCAATACAGGCAGTGTGCTGGCATCCCCAATAGAGGCAGTGTGCTGGCATCCCCAATACAGGCAGTGTGCTGGCATCCCCAATACAGGCAGTGTGCTGGCATCCCCAATACAGGCAGTGTGCTGGCATCCCCAATACAGGCAGTGTGCTGGCATCCCCAATACAGACAGTGTGCTGGCATCCCCAATACAGACAGTGTGCTGGCATCCCCAATACAGGCAGTGTGCTGGCATCCCCAATACAGGCAGTGTGCTGGCATCCCCAATACAGGCAGTGTGCGGGCATCCCCAATACAGGCAGTGTGCTGGCATACCCCAAATACAGACAGTGTGCGGGCATCCCCAATACAGGCAGTGTGCTGGCATCCCCAATACAGGCAGTGTGCGGGCATCCCCAATACAGGCAGTGTGCTGGCATCCCCAATACAGGCAGTGTGCTGGCATACCCCAAATACAGACAGTGTGCGGGCATCCCCAATACAGGCAGTGTGCTGGCATCCCCAATACAGGCAGTGTGCTGGCATCCCCAATACAGGCAGTGTGCGGGCATCCCCAATACAGGCAGTGTGCGGGTATCCCCAATACAGGCAGCGTGCAGGCATCCCCAATACAGGCAGCGTGCGGGCATCCCCAATACAGGCAGTGTGCGGGCATCCCCAATACAGGCAGTGTGCGGGCATCCCCAATACAGGCAGTGTGCTGGCATCCCCAATACAGGCAGTGTGCGGGCATCCCCAATACAGGCAGTGTGCTGGCATCCCCAATACAGGCAGTGTGCTGGCATCCCCAATACAGGCAGTGTGCGGGCATCCCCAATACAGGCAGTGTGCTGGCATCCCCAATACAGGCAGTGTGCTGGCATCCCCAATACAGGCAGTGTGCTGGCATCCCCAATACAGGCAGTGTGCTGGCATCCCCAATACAGGCAGTGTGCGGGCATCCCCAATACAGGCAGTGTGTGGGCATCCCCAATACAGGCAGTGTGCTGGCATCCCCAATACAGGCAGTGTGCGGGCATCCCCAATACAGGCAGTGTGCGTGCATCCCCAATACAGGCAGCGTGCTGGCATCCCCAATACAGGCAGCGTGCGGGCATCCCCAATACAGGCAGCGTGCGGGCATCCGCAATACAGGCAGTGTGCGGGCATCCCCAATACAGGCAGTGTGCGGGCATCCCCAATACAGGCAGTGTGCTGGCATCCCCAATACAGGCAGTGTGCTGGCATCCCCAATACAGGCAGTGTGCGGGCATCCCCAATACAGGCAGTGTGCGGGCATCCCCAATACAGGCAGTGTGTGGGCATCCCCAATACAGGCAGTGTGCTGGCATCCCCAATACAGGCAGTGTGCGGGCATCCCCAATACAGGTAGTGTGCGGGCATCCCCAATACAGGCAGTGTGCGGGCATCCCCAATACAGGCAGTGTGCTGGCATCTCCAATACAGGCAGTGTGCTGGCATCTCCAATACAGGCAGTGTGCCGGCATTCCCAATACAGGCAGTGTGCGGGCATCCCCAATACAGGCAGTTTGCTGGAATCCCCAATACAGGCAGTGTGCTGGCATCCCCAATACAGGCAGTGTGCGGGCATCCCCAATACAGGCAGTGTGCTGGCATCCCCAATACAGGCAGTGTGCTGGCATCCCCAATACAGGCAGTGTGCCGGCATTCCCAATACAGGCAGTGTGCGGGCATCCCCAATACAGGCAGTTTGCTGGAATCCCCAATACAGGCAGTGTGCTGGCATCCCCAATACAGGCAGTGTGCTGGCATCCCCAATACAGACAGTGTGCTGGCATCTCCAATACAGGCAGTGTGCTGGCATCTCCAATACAGGCAGTGTGCCGGCATTCCCAATACAGGCAGTGTGCGGGCATCCCCAATACAGGCAGTTTGCTGGAATCCCCAATACAGGCAGTGTGCTGACATCCCCAATACAGGCAGTGTGCTGGCATCCCCAATACAGGCAGTGTGCGGGCATCCCCAATACAGGCAGTGTGCTGGCATCCCCAATACAGGCAGTGTGCTGGCATCCCCAATACAGGCAGTGTGCTGGCATCCCCAATACAGGCAGTGTGTGGGCATCCCCAATATAGGCAGTGTGCTGGCATCCCCAATACAGGCAGTGTGCGGCATCCCCAATACAGGCAGTGTGCGGGCATCCCCAATACAGGAAGTGTGCTGGCATCCCCAATACAGGCAGTGTGCTGGCATCCCCAATACAGGCAGTGTGCTGGCATCCCCAATACAGGCAGTGTGCGGGCATCCCCAATACAGGCAGTGTGCGGGCATCCCCAATACAGGCAGTGTGTGGGCATCCCCAATACAGGCAGTGTGCTGGCATCCCCAATACAGGCAGTGTGCGGGCATCCCCAATACAGGTAGTGTGCAGGCATCCCCAATACAGGCAGTGTGCGGGCATCCCCAATACAGGCAGTGTGCTGGCATCTCCAATACAGGCAGTGTGCTGGCATCTCCAATACAGGCAGTGTGCCGGCATTCCCAATACAGGCAGTGTGCGGGCATCCCCAATACAGGCAGTTTGCTGGAATCCCCAATACAGGCAGTGTGCTGGCATCCCCAATACAGGCAGTGTGCGGGCATCCCCAATACAGGCAGTGTGCTGGCATCCCCAATACAGGCAGTGTGCTGGCATCCCCAATACAGGCAGTGTGCCGGCATTCCCAATACAGGCAGTGTGCGGGCATCCCCAATACAGGCAGTTTGCTGGAATCCCCAATACAGGCAGTGTGCTGGCATCCCCAATACAGGCAGTGTGCTGGCATCCCCAATACAGGCAGTGTGCGGGCATCCCCAATACAGGCAGTGTGCTGGCATCCCCAATACAGGCAGTGTGCGGGCATCTCCAATACAGGCAGTGTGCGGGCATCTCCAATACAGGCAGTGTGCTGGCATCCCCAATACAGGCAGTGTGTGGGCATCCCCAATACAGGCAGTGTGCTGGCATCCCCAATACAGGCAGTGTGCGGGCATCTCCAATACAGGCAGTGTGCGGGCATCTCCAATACAGGCAGTGTGCTGGCATCTCCAATACAGGCAGTGTGCCGGCATTCCCAATACAGGCAGTGTGCGGGCATCCCCAATACAGGCAGTTTGCTGGAATCCCCAATACAGGCAGTGTGCTGACATCCCCAATACAGGCAGTGTGCTGGCATTCCCAATACAGGCAGTGTGCTGGCATCCCCAATACAGGCAGTGTGCTGGCATCCCCAATACAGGCAGTGTGCTGGCATCCCCAATACAGGCAGTGTGTGGGCATCCCCAATATAGGCAGTGTGCTGGCATCCCCAATACAGGCAGTGTGCGGCATCCCCAATACAGGCAGTGTGCTGGCATCCCCAATACAGGCAGTGTGCGGGCATCCCCAATACAGGCAGTGTGCTGGCATCCCCAATACAGGCAGTGTGCTGGCATCCCCAATACAGGCAGTGTGCCGGCATTCCCAATACAGGCAGTGTGCGGGCATCCCCAATACAGGCAGTTTGCTGGAATCCCCAATACAGGCAGTGTGCGGGCATCCCCAATACAGGCAGTGTGCTGGCATCCCCAATACAGGCAGTGTGCTGGCATCCCCAATACAGGCAGCGTGCGGGCATCCCCAATACAGGCAGTGTGCGGGCATCCCCAATACAGGCAGTGTGCGGGCATCTCCAATACAGGCAGTGTGCTGGCATCCCCAATACAGGCAGTGTGCGGGCATCCCCAATACAGGCAGTGTGCTGGCATCCCCAATACAGGCAGTGTGCCGGCATCCCCAATACAGGCAGTGTGCCGGCATTCCCAATACAGGCAGTGTGCGGGCATCCCCAATACAGGCAGTTTGCTGGAATCCCCAATACAGGCAGTGTGCGGGCATCCCCAATACAGGCAGTGTGCTGGCATCCCCAATACAGGCAGTGTGCTGGCATCCCCAATACAGGCAGCGTGCGGGCATCCCCAATACAGGCAGTGTGCTGGCATCCCCAATACAGGCAGTGTGCGGGCATCCCCAATACAGGCAGTGTGCTGGCATCCCCAATACAGGCAGTGTGCTGGCATCCCCAATACAGGCAGTGTGCCGGCATTCCCAATACAGGCAGTGTGCGGGCATCCCCAATACAGGCAGTTTGCTGGAATCCCCAATACAGGCAGTGTGCTGGCATCCCCAATACAGGCAGTGTGCTGGCATCCCCAATACAGACAGTGTGCTGGCATCTCCAATACAGGCAGTGTGCTGGCATCTCCAATACAGGCAGTGTGCCGGCATTCCCAATACAGGCAGTGTGCGGGCATCCCCAATACAGGCAGTTTGCTGGAATCCCCAATACAGGCAGTGTGCTGACATCCCCAATACAGGCAGTGTGCTGGCATCCCCAATACAGGCAGTGTGCGGGCATCCCCAATACAGGCAGTGTGCTGGCATCCCCAATACAGGCAGTGTGCTGGCATCCCCAATACAGGCAGTGTGCTGGCATCCCCAATACAGGCAGTGTGTGGGCATCCCCAATATAGGCAGTGTGCTGGCATCCCCAATACAGGCAGTGTGCGGCATCCCCAATACAGGCAGTGTGCGGGCATCCCCAATACAGGAAGTGTGCTGGCATCCCCAATACAGGCAGTGTGCTGGCATCCCCAATACAGGCAGTGTGCTGGCATCCCCAATACAGGCAGTGTGCGGGCATCCCCAATACAGGCAGTGTGCGGGCATCCCCAATACAGGCAGTGTGTGGGCATCCCCAATACAGGCAGTGTGCTGGCATCCCCAATACAGGCAGTGTGCGGGCATCCCCAATACAGGTAGTGTGCAGGCATCCCCAATACAGGCAGTGTGCGGGCATCCCCAATACAGGCAGTGTGCTGGCATCTCCAATACAGGCAGTGTGCTGGCATCTCCAATACAGGCAGTGTGCCGGCATTCCCAATACAGGCAGTGTGCGGGCATCCCCAATACAGGCAGTTTGCTGGAATCCCCAATACAGGCAGTGTGCTGGCATCCCCAATACAGGCAGTGTGCGGGCATCCCCAATACAGGCAGTGTGCTGGCATCCCCAATACAGGCAGTGTGCCGGCATCCCCAATACAGGCAGTGTGCCGGCATTCCCAATACAGGCAGTGTGCGGGCATCCCCAATACAGGCAGTTTGCTGGAATCCCCAATACAGGCAGTGTGCTGGCATCCCCAATACAGGCAGTGTGCTGGCATCCCCAATACAGGCAGTGTGCGGGCATCCCCAATACAGGCAGTGTGCTGGCATCCCCAATACAGGCAGTGTGCGGGCATCTCCAATACAGGCAGTGTGCGGGCATCTCCAATACAGGCAGTGTGCTGGCATCCCCAATACAGGCAGTGTGTGGGCATCCCCAATACAGGCAGTGTGCTGGCATCCCCAATACAGGCAGTGTGCGGGCATCTCCAATACAGGCAGTGTGCGGGCATCTCCAATACAGGCAGTGTGCTGGCATCCCCAATACAGGCAGTGTGCGGGCATCCCCAATACAGGCAGTTTGCTGGAATCCCCAATACAGGCAGTGTGCGGGCATCCCCAATACAGGCAGTGTGCTGACATCCCCAATACAGGCAGTGTGCTGGCATTCCCAATACAGGCAGTGTGCTGGCATCCCCAATACAGGCAGTGTGCTGGCATCCCCAATACAGGCAGTGTGCTGGCATCCCCAATACAGGCAGTGTGTGGGCATCCCCAATATAGGCAGTGTGCTGGCATCCCCAATACAGGCAGTGTGCGGCATCCCCAATACAGGCAGTGTGCTGGCATCCCCAATACAGGCAGTGTGCGGGCATCCCCAATACAGGCAGTGTGCTGGCATCCCCAATACAGGCAGTGTGCTGGCATCCCCAATACAGGCAGTGTGCCGGCATTCCCAATACAGGCAGTGTGCTGGCATCCCCAATACAGGCAGTGTGCAGGCATCCCCAATACAGGCAGTGTGCTGGCATCCCCAATACAGGCAGTGCGCGGGCATCCCCAATACAGGCAGTGTGCTGGCATCCCCAATACAGGCAGTGTGCTGGCATCCCCAATACAGGCAGTGCGCGGGCATCCCCAATACAGGCAGTGTGCTGGCATCCCCAATACAGGCAGTGTGCGGGCATCCCCAATACAGGCAGTTTGCTGGAATCCCCAATACAGGCAGTGTGCGGGCATCCCCAATACAGGCAGTGTGCTGGCATCCCCAATACAGGCAGTGTGCTGGCATCCCCAATACAGGCAGCGTGCGGGCATCCCCAATACAGGCAGTGTGCTGGCATCCCCAATACAGGCAGTGCGCGGGCATCCCCAATACAGGCAGTGTGCTGGCATCCCCAATACAGGCAGTGTGCGGGCATCCCCAATACAGGCAGTGTGCTGGCATCCCCAATACAGGCAGTGTGCCGGCATCCCCAATACAGGCAGTGTGCCGGCATTCCCAATACAGGCAGTGTGCGGGCATCCCCAATACAGGCAGTTTGCTGGAATCCCCAATACAGGCAGTGTGCTGGCATCCCCAATACAGGCAGTGTGCTGGCATCCCCAATACAGGCAGTGTGCGGGCATCCCCAATACAGGCAGTGTGCTGGCATCCCCAATACAGGCAGTGTGCGGGCATCTCCAATACAGGCAGTGTGCGGGCATCTCCAATACAGGCAGTGTGCTGGCATCCCCAATACAGGCAGTGTGTGGGCATCCCCAATACAGGCAGTGTGCTGGCATCCCCAATACAGGCAGTGTGCGGGCATCTCCAATACAGGCAGTGTGCGGGCATCTCCAATACAGGCAGTGTGCTGGCATCCCCAATACAGGCAGTGTGCGGGCATCCCCAATACAGGCAGTTTGCTGGAATCCCCAATACAGGCAGTGTGCGGGCATCCCCAATACAGGCAGTGTGCTGACATCCCCAATACAGGCAGTGTGCTGGCATTCCCAATACAGGCAGTGTGCTGGCATCCCCAATACAGGCAGTGTGCTGGCATCCCCAATACAGGCAGTGTGCTGGCATCCCCAATACAGGCAGTGTGTGGGCATCCCCAATATAGGCAGTGTGCTGGCATCCCCAATACAGGCAGTGTGCGGCATCCCCAATACAGGCAGTGTGCTGGCATCCCCAATACAGGCAGTGTGCGGGCATCCCCAATACAGGCAGTGTGCTGGCATCCCCAATACAGGCAGTGTGCTGGCATCCCCAATACAGGCAGTGTGCCGGCATTCCCAATACAGGCAGTGTGCTGGCATCCCCAATACAGGCAGTGTGCAGGCATCCCCAATACAGGCAGTGTGCTGGCATCCCCAATACAGGCAGTGCGCGGGCATCCCCAATACAGGCAGTGTGCTGGCATCCCCAATACAGGCAGTGTGCTGGCATCCCCAATACAGGCAGTGCGCGGGCATCCCCAATACAGGCAGTGTGCTGGCATCCCCAATACAGGCAGTGTGCGGGCATCCCCAATACAGGCAGTTTGCTGGAATCCCCAATACAGGCAGTGTGCGGGCATCCCCAATACAGGCAGTGTGCTGGCATCCCCAATACAGGCAGTGTGCTGGCATCCCCAATACAGGCAGCGTGCGGGCATCCCCAATACAGGCAGTGTGCTGGCATCCCCAATACAGGCAGTGCGCGGGCATCCCCAATACAGGCAGTGTGCTGGCATCCCCAATACAGGCAGTGTGCGGGCATCCCCAATACAGGCAGTTTGCTGGAATCCCCAATACAGGCAGTGTGCGGGCATCCCCAATACAGGCAGTGTGCTGGCATCCCCAATACAGGCAGTGTGCTGGCATCCCCAATACAGGCAGTGTGCAGGCATCCCCAATACAGGCAGTGTGCTGGCATCCCCAATACAGGCAGTGCGCGGGCATCCCCAATACAGGCAGTGTGCTGGCATCCCCAATACAGGCAGTGTGCGGGCATCCCCAATACAGGCAGTGTGCTGGCATCCCCAATACAGGCAGTGTGCTGGCATCCCCAATACAGGCAGCGTGCGGGCATCCCCAATACAGGCAGTGTGCGGGCATCCCCAATACAGGCAGTGTGCGGGCATCTCCAATACAGGCAGTGTGCAGGAATCCCCAATACAGGCAGTGTGCGGGCATCCCCAATACAGGCAGTGTGCGGGCATCTCCAATACAGGCAGTGTGCAGGAATCCCCAATACAGGCAGTGTGCGGGCATCCCCAATACAGGCAGTGTGCAGGCATCCCCAATACAGGCAGTGTGCGGGCATCCCCAATACAGGCAGTGTGCAGGCATCCCCAATACAGGCAGTGTGCTGGCATCCCCAATACAGGCAGTGTGCGGGCATATTGCAATGCTAGGTGCCAGGGAGCCATGACACTGGCAGGAGACTAAGCACTACATCACCGATCAAGTAAAGGAGGACAGTGCTGTCAGGGCCGGGGTCCGGGAATCTGAGGTCCGTATTCAGACCCCGGTTCGCCAGTTCAGTATCTCTGCTATAGAGTCTCAGGCCGAGATGGGTGAAGTGAGAATTATTCCTGGTACAAAGAAACCGGTTTGTGACACCTCTTTGTTTGGTAAATAATTATCTTCAAGAGCAAACTGACCCTCAGTGAACAAGGTCAAGTTCGGTGATGGAAACTCTACTGACAGCTGAGTCATTGTTGCACCGTCGCCTCTTGTGTTTGATGAACCTGCAGAACCGCTTTGTGTCCAGTGCTTCCTTGTATGTCTGCCCTGATTTACTCCCTTATTAAGGTTGTGTCACACTGCTGTGTCCCTTTCCCATTTACCTTTTCCCTTCTCGTGTTCCTTTCACATTTACCTTTCCCTTTCTCATGGCCATTTCCCATTTACCTTTCCTTTTCTCATTTCCCTATTCCATTCACATTTGCCATTTACCTTTCCACTTCTCTTGTCCCTTTCCCATTTCCTTTTCCCTTTCTTGTGTCCCTTTCCCATTTACCTTTCTCCTTCTCATGTCTCTTTCCCATTTACCTTTCCTCTTTTCATGTCCCTTTCCCATTTACCTTTCTCCTTCCCATTCACCTTTCCCCTTCTCATGTCCCTTTCCCATTTATCTTTCCTGTTCTCATGTCCCTTTCCCATTTACCTTTGCTCTTCTCATGTCCCTTTCCCATTTACCTTTCTCCTTCTCATGTCCCTTTCCCATTCACCTTTCCCCTTCCTGTGTCCCTTTCCCATTTACCTTTCCCCTTCTTGTGTCCCTTTCCCATTTACCTTTCCCCTTCTCCTGTCCCTTTCCCTTTCTGTGTCCCTGTTCCATTTACCTTTCCCCTTCTCGTGCCCCTTTCCCATTTACCTTTCCCCTTCTAATGTCCATTTCCCATTTACCTTTCCCCTTCTAATGTCCATTTCCCATTTACCTTTCCCCTTCTCGTGTCCATTTCCCATTTACCTTTCCCCTTCTCGTGTCCATTTCCCATTTACCTTTCCCCTTCTAATGTCCATTTCCCATTTACCTTTCCCCTTCTCGTGTCCATTTCCCATTTACCTTTCCCTTTCTGTGTTCCTCTTCCATTTACCTTTCCCCTTCTTGTGCCCCTTTCCCATTTACCTTTCCCCTTCTCGTGCCCCTTTCCCATTTACCTTTCCCCTTCTAATGTCCATTTCCCATTTACCTTTCCCCTTCTAATGTCCATTTCCCATTTACCTTTCCCCTTCTCGTGTCCATTTCCCATTTACCTTTCCCTTTCTGTGTCCCTCTTCCATTTACCTTTCCTTTTCTGTGTCCCTCTTCCATTTACCTTTCCCCATCTTGTGCCCCTTTCCCATTTACCTTTCTCCTTCTTGTGTCCATTTCCCATTTACCTTTCCCTTTCTGTGTCCCTCTTCCATTTACCTTTCCCCATCTTGTGCCCCTTTCCCATTTACCTTTCCCCTTCTCGTGTCCATTTCTCATTTACCTTTCCCTTTCTGTGTCCCTCTTCCATTTACCTTTCCCCATCTTGTGCCCCTTTCCCATTTACCGTTCCCCTTCTTGTGCCCCTTTCCCATTTACCTTTCCCCTTCTTGTGCCCCTTTCCCATTTACCGTTCCCCTTCTTGTGCCCCTTTCCCATTTACCTTTCCCCTTCTTGTGTCCCTTTCCCATTTACCTTTCCCCTTCTTGTGCCCCTTTCCCATTTACCTTTCCCCTTCTTGTGTCCCTTTCCCATTTACCTTTCCCCTTCCTGTGTTCCTTTCCCATTTACCTTTCCCCTTCTAATGTCCATTTCCCATTTGCCTTTCCCCTTCTCGTGTCCATTTCCCATTTACCTTTCCCCTTCTTGTGCCCCTTTCCCATTTACCTTTCCCCTTCTTGTGCCCCTTTCCCATTTACCTTTCCCCTTCTCGTGTCCATTGCCCATTTACCTTTCCCTTTCTGTGTCCCTCTTCCATTTACCTTTCCCTTTCTGTGTCCCTCTTCCATTTACCTTTCCCTTTCTGTGTCCCTCTTCCATTTACCTTTCCCCTTCTTGTGCCCCTTTCCCATTTACCTTTCCCCTTCTTGTGCCCCTTTCCCATTTACCTTTCCCCTTCTCGTGCCCCTTTCCCATTTACCTTTCCCCTTCTCGTGCCCCTTTCCCATTTACCTTTCCCCTTCTTGTGCCCCTTTCCCATTTACCTTTCCCCTTCTCGTGCCCCTTTCCCATTTACCTTTCCCCTTCTCGTGCCCCTTTCCCATTTACCTTTCCCCTTCTTGTGTCCCTTTCCCATTTACCTTTCCCCTTCTTGTGCCCCTTTCCCATTTACCTTTCCCCTTCTTGTGTCCCTTTCCCATTTACCTTTCCCCTTCCTGTGTTCCTTTCCCATTTACCTTTCCCCTTCTAATGTCCATTTCCCATTTGCCTTTCCCCTTCTCGTGCCCCTTTCCCATTTACCTTTCCCCTTCTTGTGCCCCTTTCCCATTTACCTTTCCCCTTCTCGTGCCCCTTTCCCATTTACCTTTCCCTTTCTGTGTCCCTCTTCCATTTACCTTTCCCTTTCTGTGTCCCTCTTCCATTTACCTTTCCTTTTCTGTGTCCCTCTTCCATTTACCTTTCCCCATCTTGTGCCCCTTTCCCATTTACCTTTCTCCTTCTTGTGTCCATTTCCCATTTACCTTTCCCTTTCTGTGTCCCTCTTCCATTTACCTTTCCCCATCTTGTGCCCCTTTCCCATTTACCTTTCCCCTTCTCGTGTCCATTTCCCATTTACCTTTCCCTTTCTGTGTCCCTCTTCCATTTACCTTTCCCCATCTTGTGCCCCTTTCCCATTTACCTTTCTCCTTCTTGTGTCCATTTCTCATTTACCTTTCCCTTTCTGTGTCCCTCTTCCATTTACCTTTCCCCATCTTGTGCCCCTTTCCCATTTACCGTTCCCCTTCTTGTGCCCCTTTCCCATTTACCTTTCCCCTTCTTGTGCCCCTTTCCCATTTACCGTTCCCCTTCTTGTGCCCCTTTCCCATTTACCTTTCCCCTTCTTGTGTCCCTTTCCCATTTACCTTTCCCCTTCTTGTGCCCCTTTCCCATTTACCTTTCCCCTTCTTGTGTCCCTTTCCCATTTACCTTTCCCCTTCCTGTGTTCCTTTCCCATTTACCTTTCCCCTTCTAATGTCCATTTCCCATTTGCCTTTCCCCTTCTCGTGTCCATTTCCCATTTACCTTTCCCCTTCTTGTGCCCCTTTCCCATTTACCTTTCCCCTTCTTGTGCCCCTTTCCCATTTACCTTTCCCCTTCTCGTGTCCATTGCCCATTTACCTTTCCCTTTCTGTGTCCCTCTTCCATTTACCTTTCCCTTTCTGTGTCCCTCTTCCATTTACCTTTCCCTTTCTGTGTCCCTCTTCCATTTACCTTTCCCCTTCTTGTGCCCCTTTCCCATTTACCTTTCCCCTTCTCGTGCCCCTTTCCCATTTACCACTTGATCTCGGTGGCAGTGAGGTTGGTCGCGAGGTCTGGATTCCATCACAGATGGAGATTAGGGAAGGGATGGAATGTGAAAGATACAAATGTCTGGCGCACCAGTAATACAAACATCCTCTGAATTGAACAATATAGATACAATGAGGGGGAGGCGGCCCCACAACATCCAGAAACAACTTTATAATCACACTGAATGATATTTTATTTGGGCAAAACCACACAAAAGACAATAATATAAAAAAAAAAAAAATTAAAAACATATCCACAAATACATGACAGTATCTTGTATAGGGGACACTGCACAAATTCCTCATTAATATACAATCCGAAAGTGAATTAGTTCCTCAATACCTAGAATAATATAGTGAAACTATAAATCCATCCAAAATACAAACATTAATAATGTGTCCCAAACTGTAAAGTGTAAAGGAAATTAAATCCCCAAAAGTGCAGATGCAATCCCATCCAAATCCCAGTATATCTATAACAAACACAGGCTTCCCCGCTAATTATATAATGAATACTCAATGATATATCCCATAAAGGGCGTGTGCCAAAACCCCTAGTACTTATATAAACCCCATAGTGGAAGAGAACCTGAAGGGTTATATGGGGTTTATATAAGTATTAGGGGTTTTAAATTAAGTCCCAAAAAGTGCAGATGCAATCACATCCAGATAATGCTCCCAAAGCCCAGTAAAGCTATAACAAAAAAAAAGGCTTCCTAACGGGGAGGCCGATTCATTAACAGCTGCAGGTAGCGACAGTTGAGCGACTGTAGCGGCATTTTCAGAGCGCCCGCTAGTAGTCGCTGTGCTTGGCCGTTGTTCGGTTGTTGGTAGCGACTCAGTCGGTTTGCTGTAATGTTGAATATTGGGTGACGAGTCGCTATTTGACAGGTTCCGCACTGTATGGGAGCGCATGATAGCGGCTGGTCAGAGCGACCGGCTCCCACCATATTCATTAAAAAATCACGCTCAAAAAATTCAAGCGCTGTAAAATGCATGTTTAAACCCCAGAGCGCTGGCGGCGATGGGTTAAAAGTAGTTTTTTTAACCCCCAAACCACCATATTTTTGGAAACCAAAAAGAACAAGTTTTTTAAATAATTTAGTAATATGAATACATTAATATCAGACCTGTAATATCAATTCTGTACAATTTTTTTTTTTTCCCTTAAAAAAATTATCAAAAATGGCAGAAGTGGTCACAGAATTTTTCACATATAAAAAAAAAAAAAAAAAAAAAAAATGAATAACAATTATTTTGTAATATTTAAAGATTGTTCCATTGAAATGCATTGGAGAGCGCCAGGTAGCGAGAGGTCATACCTGTCGCTGTTCAAGGTCGGACGCTGGCGCTGTGGGCTGAGGCTGGAATAATGATGAATGAGTCGCTATATGGCGCTATCTCAGTCGCTAAGCAGGATTGGCTTGATAAATGTGTGATTGTGGTGGGGAGCCGGCGTTCTCGTGGCGGTGACCATCATTACCGGCCGCTCACCAGTCGCTACCTGCTCTATTCCTTCATAAATAAGGGCCTAAATCCCAGTATAGCTATAACAAACACAGGCTTCCCTGTTAATTATATAATGAATACTCAATGATCTATCCCATAAAGGACATGTGCCAAAACCCTTAATACTTATATAAACCCCATAGTGGAAGAGAACCTGAAGGGTTATATGGGGTGTATATAAGAACTAGGAGTTTTAAATGAAATCCCAAAAAGTGCAGATGCAATCACATCCAGATAATGCTCCCAAAGCCCAGTAAAGCTATAACAAAAAAACAGGCTTCCTAACTAATTATATAATGAATACTTAATGATCTATCCCATAAAGGGCATGTGCCAAAACCCCTAGTACTTATATAAACCCCATATAACCCTTCAGGTTGTCTTCCACTATGAGGTTTATATAAGTACTAAGGGTTTTGGCACACGCCCTTTATGGGATAGATCATTGAGTATTCATTATATAATTAGCAGGGAAGCCTGTTTTTGTTATAGATATACTGGGGTTTGGATGTGATTGAATCTGCATTTTTTGTGAGTTAGGCCCTTATTTAACAAGGGATAGCGACAGGTAGCGACTGGTGAGCGGCCGGTAATGACGGGCCCCGCCACGAGAACGCCGGCTCCCCACCACAATCACACATTTATCAAGCCGATCCTGCTTAGCGACTGACAGAGCGCCATATAGCAACTCATTCATCATTATTCCAGCCTCAGCCCACAGCGCCAGCGTCCGACCTTGAACAGCGACAGGTATGACCTCTCGCTACCTGGCTCTCTCCAATGCATTTCAATGGAACAATCTTTAAATATTCATAATTAATTGTTATTAATTTTTTTGTGAAAAATCTGTGACCACTTCTGCCATGTTAGATCATTTTTTAAGGGAAAAAAAAATTGTACAGAATTGATATTACAGGTCTGATATTAATGTATTCATATTACTAAATTCTTGAAAAAACATTTTTTTTTGTTTTCCAAAAATATGGTTGTTTGGGGGTTAAAAAACTACTTTTAACACATCGCCGCCAGCGCTCTGGGGTTTAAACAAGCATTTCACAGCGCGAGAATTTTTGGAGCGTGATTATTTAATGAATATGGTGGGAGCCGTTTGCTCTGACCAGTCGCTATCATGCGGACCCTTACATCGCGGAACCTGTCAAATAGCGACTCCTCACACAATATTCAACATTACGGCAAACCGACTGAGTCGCTATCAACTACCGAACAACGGCCAAGCACAGCGACTACTAGCGGGCGCTCTGAAAATGCCGCTACAGTCGCTCAACTGTCGCTACCTGCCGCTATTAATGAATCGGCCTCCCCATTTAAAACTCCTAGTTCTTATATAAACCCTATATAACCCTTCAGGTTCTCTTCCACTATGGGGTTTATATAAGTACTAGGGGTTTTGGCACACACCCTTTATGGGATAGATCATTGAGTATTCATTATATAATTAGTTAGGAAGCCTGTGTTATACATATACTGGGATTTAGGAGCATTATCTGGATGTGATTGTATCTGCACTTTTTGGGATTGAATATACTTTTTGCACATGCACTTTGCACTTTGGGACACATTATTAATGTTTGTATTTTGGATGGATTTATAGTTTCACTATATTATTCTTGGTATTGAGGAACTAATTCACTTTCGGATTCTATATTATTGAGGAATTGCAGTATCCCCCATACAAGACGGGCAGGCTGATTCATTACTAGCGCCAGGTAACGGCAGATGAGCGTCTGTACAGCGGCGCTAGTGGTCGCTCTGATCAACCATGAGTCACTATTACAGTCGCTGTAGTAACATGGCCGCCGTTGATTCATTTGATGTGTGAGTCGCTATAACACCAGTACAGCGCTATATGGGAGCGAACGGTAGCGACTGGTCAGTGTGAGCGACTCAAACCATATTCATCAAAAAAACAGCCTCACACAGCGCCGGCGCTCAAAATGTGTCGCTGTGGCCCAGAGCGCCGGACGCTGTGTGATTCAAGTCTGTTTTTAAACACCAGTAACAAAGCGAAAACACATGGAATGACATTGTTATTACATTGTAACACTTTAATACCAGACCTGTAATAACAATTCTGCATATAAATATAAAAAATTACAAAAGTTTTCAAAAATGTATTTAAATAGACCAGGAGAGGTCACGCAATTATTTGATACAAAACAAAAAAAAAATGATAAATAATAAAAGAAAACCCTGTTTAAAGAGAAGAGAAGTTACGTCCATTGAAATGTATGGGAGAGCGACAGGTAGCGACGGGTAATACCAGGCTCTCTGGAAGCTAGAGCGCCGGCGCTATACGCTGAGCCGCCTGTGATGATGAATCGGTCGCTATGTGTTGCTGTAAGAGGCGCTCACCACAATCGCCTTCATAAATGTGGTATTGCGTGCCGCGGCCGGCGTTCACCTGACGCTACCTGCCGCTTACAAGGCGCTATCCCTTGATGTTTGTGTATATGTTTTTAATGTTATTTTATTATTATTGTCTTTTGTGTGGTTTTGCCCAAATAAAATATCATTCAGTGTAATTATACAGTTTGTTTCTGGTGACGTTTGGGTCGCCTCCACCTTTTTTAAATATTTATATTGATGGAATTTGATGCTGTTTTGCACCTGAATCTCAATTCTAATCCCGTTTTCCTGGTGCGTTCTGCTCTCGGAAGCGGAGTTTCGCTTTAACAAATGATTCATCTTTACTGACGGATCCACGAATCCTCTCCGGCAATGTGGAGAGACTCCGCTCTGCGCAGAGGGAAGCCGCCGTCCTCCCTGTAGTGGGAATTTGTTTCCAGATGTTCGGGAAGGAGAGGAAGCAATTAGCGGTTGCGCTCTTTGCGCCGGAGACGTGTTTGGATGCAGACACGAGAGGCCGCGGCCGTCACCACTTGTGTCTGTCTGCCGGGCTCTCAGCGGCCTCCATGGAACGGCTGCCATACCCCAGAAGACCATAGACTTCTATGTGTGCGCAGGAAGCGACAAAGGAAGGGAAGCGAAACGCGGCAAGAGGCTCTGCGGAGGGGAACATACATTGGGGGCCTCTAGGTTCATTTTATATGTTTTCCCATTTACCTTTCCCATTCTCATGTCCCTTACCTTTCCCTTTGTCATTTTCATTTCACCTGTTCCTTTCCCATTTTTACATTACCCTTCTCCTGTCTCTTTAACCTGTCCCCTTTCTATTGTCCATTTCTCATCTACCTCCTGTCCCTTTCCCATTTACCTGTCCCCTACTCCTGTCCCTTTCACATTCACCTGTCTCCTCCTCCTGTCCCTTTCCCATTTCCCTGTCCCCTCCTCTTGTCCCTTTCTCCATTTATCTGTCCCCTCCTCCTGTTCCTTTCCCATTTACCTGTCCCCTCCTCCTGTCCCTTTCCCATTTCCCTGTCCCCTCCTCTTGTCCCTTTCTCCATTTATCTGTCCCCTCCTCCTGTTCCTTTCCCATTTACATGTCTCCTCCTCCTGTCCCTTTCCCATTTACCTGTCCCCTCCTCCTGTTCCTTTCCCATTTCCCTGTCCCCTCCTCTTGTCCCTTTCCCATTCACCTGTCCCCTCCTCCTGTCCCTTTCACATTCACCTGTCCCCTCCTCCTGTTCCTTTCCCATTTACCTGTCCCCTCCTCCTGTCCCTTTCACATTCACCTGTCCCCTCCTCCTGTTCCTTTCCCATTCACCTGTCCCCTCCTCCTGTTCCTTTCCCATTTACCTGTCCCCTCCTCTTGTCCCTTTCTCCATTTATCTGTCCCCTCCTCCTGTTCCTTTCCCATTTACCTGTCCCCTCCTCCTGTCCCTTTCCCATTCACCTGTCCCCTCCTCCTGTTCCTTTCCCATTTACCTGTCCCCTCCTCCTGTTCATTTCCCATTTACCTGTCCCCTCCTCCTGTTCATTTCCCATTTACCTGTCCCCTCCTCCTGTCTCTTTCCCATTTGCCTGCCCCCTCCTCCTGTTCCTTTCCCATTTACCTGTCCCCTCCTCCTGTCCCTTTCTCCATTTATCTGTCCCCTCCTCCTGTTCCTTTCCCATTTACCTGTCCCCTCCTCCTGTCCCTTTCCCATTCACCTGTCCCCTCCTCCTGTTCCTTTCCCATTTACCTGTCCCCTCCTCCTGTCCCTTTCCCATTCACCTGTCCCCTCCGCCTGTTCCTTTCCCATTTACCTGTCCCCTCCTCCTGTTCATTTCCCATTTACCTGTCCCCTCCTCCTGTTCATTTCCCATTTACCTGTCCCCTCCTCCTGTCTCTTTCCCATTTGCCTGCCCCCTCCTCCTGTTCCTTTCCCATTTACCTGTCCCCTCCTCTTGTCCCTTTCTCCATTTATCTGTCCCCTCCTCCTGTTCCTTTCCCATTTACCTGTCCCCTCCTCCTGTCCCTTTCCCATTCACCTGTCCCCTCCTCCTGTTCCTTTCCCATTTACCTGTCCCCTCCTCCTGTTCATTTCGCATTTACCTGTCCCCTCCTCCTGTTCATTTCCCATTTACCTGTCCCCTCCTCCTGTCTCTTTCCCATTTGCCTGCCCCCTTCTCCTGTCCCTTTCCCATTCACCTGTCCCCTCCTCCTGTCCCTTTCCCATTCACCTGTACCCTCCTCCTGTTCCTTTCCCATTTGCCTGTCCCCTCCTCCTGTCTCTTTCCCATTTGCCTGTCCCCTCCTCCTGTCTCTTTCCCATTTGCCTGTCCCCTCCTCCTGTCCCTTTCCTATTTACCTGTCCCCTACTCCTGTCCCTTACTCCTTCCCCAGCCCTTTTGCTATTTACATTTCCCCTTCTCCCCTCCCTTTCCAATGTAACTTTCCCCCTTTCATGTCCCTTTCACATTTACCTTTACCCTTATCCTGTCCCTTTCCCATTTACCCTTCCCCTCTGTTATTCCTTTTCTATTGCCTTTCCCCTCCTCTGTCTGTTCTTTTTCCATTCACCGTCCCCCTTTCTCCTGTCCCTTTCTCCTTCTCCGACCTTTTTCCCATTTACATTTTTCCTTACCTGTCCCTTTTCCATTTACCTTTCCCCTAACCTGTCATTTCCTTATTTACCTTTCCCCTTGTCATTCCCCTTTCCCATCTATCTTTCCCTTCTCCTATTCCTTTCCCATTTGCCTTTCCCCTCCTCATGTTCCTTTTCCATTCACAATCCCCTTTTCTACTGTCCCTTTCTCCTTCTTCTGCCCTGTTTCCTTTTACATCTTTCCTTATCCTGTCTCTTTTCCATTTACCTTTCCCCTTCTCCAGTTTCTTTCTCAATAACATTTCCCCTTGTCCTTCCCCTTTTCCATTTACCTTTCCCTTCTCTTGTGCATTTCCGATGGACCTTTGTCCTTCTTCTGTAGGATTGAGGTCCTCTCGCTATTTTCCTTTCATCTTTTCATCTCCCTTTCCTCTTTTGTCCTTTTCCCATTTCCCTTTCCCCTTCTCCTGCCCCTTTTACCCCTTTTCTCTCCCCCCTTTCCTTTCAGACCTTTTATTTTCTCCGCTGTCCCTTTCACCCATTCCATATGCTCATTGGAGGAGGCCCGTGCATGCAACTGTGAAAGCAGAGGGTTAAGGTAAGTAACTGGAAGAGCCGAGGGCTCCACACACAGGGCCAATAAGGGATGCTCACACAGAGGCTCTCCAATGAGATAGAGAGCTTCTATGATGTCACAGAGAGGCTCTCCAATGAGATAGAGAGGTTCTATGATGTCACAGAGAGGCTCTCCAATGAGATAGAGAGCTTCTATGATGTCACAGAGAGGCTCTCCAATGAGATAGAGAGCTTCTATGATGTCACATAGAGGCTCTCCAATGAGATAGAGAGCTTCTATGATGTCACAGAGAGGCTCTCCAATGAGATAGAGAGGTTCTATGATGTCACAGAGAGGCTCTCCAATGAGATAGAGAGCTTCTATGATGTCACAGAGAGGCTCTCCAATGAGATAGAGAGCTTCTATGATGTCACATAGAGGCTCTCCAATGAGATAGAGAGCTTCTATGATGTCACAGAGAGGCTCTCCAATGAGATAGAGAGCTTCTATGATGTCACACAGAGGCTCTCCGATGAGATAGAGAGGTTCTATGATGTCACAGAGAGGCTCTCCAATGAGATAGAGAGGTTCTATGATGTCACAGAGAGGCTCTCCAATGAGATAGAGAGCTTCTATGATGTCACAGAGAGGCTCTCCAATGAGATAGAGAGGTTCTATGATGTCACAGAAAGGCTCTCCAATGAGACAGAAAGCTTCTATGATGTCACAGAGAGGCTCTCCGATGAGATAGAAAGCTTCTATGATGTCACAGGGAGGCTCTCCAATGAGATAGAGAGGTTCTATGATGTCACAGAGAGGCTCTCCAATGAGATAGAGAGGTTCTATGATGTCACAGAGAGGCTCTCCAATGAGATAGAGAGGTTCTATGATGTCACAGAGAGGCTCTCCAATGAGATAGAGAGGTTCTATGATGTCACAGAGAGGCTCTCCAATGAGATAGAGAGGTTCTATGATGTCACAGAGAGGCTCTCCAATGAGATAGAGAGGTTCTATGATGTCACAGAGAGGCTCTCCAATGAGATAGAGAGGTTCTATGATGTCACAGAGAGGCTCTCCGATGAGATAGAGAGGTTCTATGATGTCACACAAAGGCTATCCAATGAGATAGAGAGGTTCTATGATGTCACAGAGAGGCTCTCCAATGAGATAGAGAGCTTCTATGATGTCACAGAGAGGCTCTCCAATGAGATAGAGAGGTTCTATGATGTCACAGAGAGGCTCTCCGATGAGATAGAGAGGTTCTTCAATGTCACAGAGAGGCTCTCCAATGAGATAGAGAGGTTCTTTAATGTCACAGAGAGGCTCTCCAATGAGATAGAGAGCTTCTATGATGTCACAGAGAGGCTATCCAATGAGATAGAGAGCTTCTATGATGTCACAGAGAGGCTATCCAATGAGATAGAGAGGTTCTATGATGTCACAGAGAGGCTCTCCAATGAGATAGAGAGGTTCTATGATGTCACAGAGAGGCTATCCAATGAGATAGAGAGGTTCTATGATGTCACAGAGAGGCTATCCAATGAGATAGAGAGCTTCTATGATGTCACAGAGAGGCTATCCAATGAGATAGAGAGGTTCTATGATGTCACAGAGAGGCTATCCAATGAGATAGAGAGGTTCTATGATGTCACAGAGAGGCTATCCAATGAGATAGAGAGGTTCTATGATGTCACAGAGAGGCTCTCCGATGAGATAGAGAGGTTCTTCAATGTCACAGAGAGGCTCTCCAATGAGATAGAGAGCTTCTTCAATGTCACAGAGAGGCTCTCCGATGAGATAGAGAGGTTCTTTAATGTCACAGAGAGGCTCTCCAATGAGATAGAGAGCTTCTATGATGTCACAGAGAGGCTCTCCAATGAGATAGAGAGCTTCTATGATGTCACAGAGAGGCTCTCCAATGAGATAGAGAGCTTCTTTAATGTCACAGGGAGGCTCTCCGATGAGATAGAGAGGTTCTATGATGTCACAGAGAGGCTCTCCAATGAGATAGAGAGCTTCTATGATGTCACAGAGAGGCTCTCCAATGAGATAGAGAGCTTCTTTAATGTCACAGAGAGGCTCTCCAATGAGATAGAAAGCTTCTATGATGTCACAGAGAGGCTCTCTAATGAGATAGAAAGCTTCTATGATGTCACAGAGAGGCTCTCCAATGAGATAGAAAGCTTCTATGATGTCACAGAGAGGCTCTCTAATGAGATAGAAAGCTTCTATGATGTCACAGAGAGGCTCTCCAATGAGATAGAGAGGTTCTATGATGTCACAGAGAGGCTCTCCAATGAGATAGAAAGCTTCTATGATGTCACAGAGAGGCTCTCCAATGAGATAGAGAGCTTCTTTAATGTCACAGGGAGGCTCTCCGATGAGATAGAGAGCTTCTTTAATGTCACAGAGAGGCTCTCCGATGAGATAGAGAGCTTCTCCAGACTTTAATAAATAAACAGGGCCAAACCCCAGGCGGCAGATGCTTCATGTGAAGTACGTTGGATGGTTTCCGCTTCACGTGGCCTCTCCGCCGCATTGTCTTCTATTTGTAGGCCACTCGCTGCTCCTTATGGATGAAGTTGGAGGAAGTTTATGTTGCACTGGAATAAAGTCAGAGAACAATGCGCCTCGGTGGTGCCGGATAACAGGGCACTTTCCAGCGTCCCGCACACACATGCACCGTGATGATCCAGGATTTCCCATAATGCCTCTATACATGATGGAACCTTCCATATGTAGAAGGAGGGAGGGGGCGGAATATCCAAACAATGTATAAAGTGTGACGGAGGAGCGCGCCCCCGCCATGGCGGCTGCGGCCTCCGGTCCTCTGGGAGTGAGGAGGATGCTCTCCGTGTATACAAAAGCTGCTATAATAAGAAGCCTAAAATAGGCAAAGACAACCTATAGCTGCCAAACGACACGTGCGCATCAACAATAACCCTCCAGATAATAGAGACAATGATGCCCAGGGCAAAATATTTCCCTGCAATGCTAAAATTACAAGGTTAGGTCAGCTTTAGGAATTCTGCAAATGCTTTATACAATCAGAGACGGTTGGGCACAGCTGGGGTCTAAAGGGGGTGAGATGGGCAAAGCTAAGGCAGAGAGAGGTGAGATGGGCAAAGGTAAGGCAAAAAGAGATGAGATGGGCAAAGGTGAAGCAGAGAGGTTAGATGGGCAAAGGTGAAGCAGAGAGAGGTGAGATGGGCAAAGGTGAGGCAGAGAGAGGTGAGATGGGCAAAGGTGAGGCAGAGAGAGGTGAGATGGGCAAAGGTGAGGCAGAGAGAGGTGAGATGGGCAGAGGTGAAGCAGAGAGGTTAGATGGGCAAAGGTGAAGCAGAGAGGTTAGATGGGCAGAGGGAAGGCAGAGAGAGGTGAGATGGGCAAAGGTGAAGCAGAGAGGTTAGGTGAGTAGAGGTGAGATGGGCAGAGGTAAGGCAGAGAAAGGTGAGATGGGCACAGGTGAGATGGGAAAAGGTAAAGCAGAGAGGTTAGGTGAGTAGAGGTGAGATGGGCACAGGTAAGATGGGCAAAGCTAAGGCAGAGAGGTTAGGTGAGTAGAGATGAGATGGGCAAAGGTGAGGCAGAGAGAGGTGAGATGGGCCAAGGTGAGGCAGAAAGAGGTGAGATGGGCAAAGGTGGGGCAGAAAGAGATGAGATGGGCAAAGGTAAGATGGGCAAAGCTAAAGCAGAGAGGTGAGGTGACCAGAGGGGAGATGGGCAAAGGAAATGCAAAAAAAGGTGAGATGGCCAGAGGTAAGATGAGCAAAGCAAAGGCAGATAGGTGAGCTGACAAGAGGTGAGATGGGCAAAGGTAATGCAGAGAGAGGTGAGATGGGCAAAGGTGAGGCAGAGAGAGGTGAGATGGGCAAAGGTGAGGTAGAGAGAGGTGAGATGGGAAAAGGTAATGCAGAGAGAGGTGAGATGGGCAAAGGTAAGGCAGAGAGAGGTGAGATGGGCAAAGGTGAGGTAGAGAGAGGTGAGATGGGCAAAGGTGAGGCAGAGAGAGGTGAGATGGGCAAAGGTGAGGTAGAGAGAGGTGAGATGGGCAAAGGTGGGGCAGAGAGAGGTGATATGGGCAAAGGTGAGGCAGAGAGAGGTGAGATGGGCAAAGGTGAGGCAGAGAGAGGTGAAATGGGCAAAGGTGAGGCAGAGAGAGGTGAAATGGGCAAAGGTGATGCAGAGAAGTGAGATGGGTAAAGGTGAGGCAGAGAGAGGTGAGATGGGCAAAGGTGAGGCAGAGAGAGGTGAGATGGGCAAAGGTGAGGCAGAGAGAGGTGAAATGGGCAAAGGTGATGCAGAGAAGTGAGATGGGTAAAGGTAAGGCAGAGGTTAGGTGAGCAGAGGTAAGGCAGAGAGAGGTGAGATGGGCAGAGGTGAGGCAGAGAGAGCTCAGATGGGCAGAGGTAAGATGGGCAAAGCTAAGGCAGATAGGTTAGGTGAGCAAAGGTAAGACAGAGAGAGGTGAGATGGGCAGAGGTAAGATGGGCAAAGCTAAGGCAGAGAGGTTAGGTGAGCAGAGGTTAGACGGGCAAAGGTGAGGCAGAAACAGGTGAGATGGGCAGAGGTGAGGCAGAAACAAGTGAGATGGGCAAAGGTGAGGCAGAGAGAGGTGAGATGGGCAAAGGTGAGGCAAAGAGAAGTGAGATGGGCAGAGGTGAGGCAGAGAGAGGTAAGGCAGAGAGAGGTGAGGTGGGCAAAGGTGAGGCAAAGAGAGGTGAGATGGGCAAAGGTTAGGCAAAGAGAGGTGAGTCGGAGAGGTGAGATGGGCAGGGGTAAGGCAGAGAGAGGTGAGGTGGGCAAAAGTGAGGCAGAGAGAGGTGAGATGAGCAAAGGTGAGACAGAGAGAGGTGAGATGGGTAAAGGTAAGTCAGAGAGAGGTAAGATGGCCAAAGTTGAGGAAGAGGGAGGTGAGATGGGCAAAGGTGAGGCAGAGAGAGGTGAGATGGGCAAATGTGAGGCAGATAGAGGTGAGATGGGCAGAGGGAAGGCAGAGAGGGGTGAGATGGGCAAAGGTAAGGCAGAGAGAGGTGAGATGGGCGAAGGTAAGGCAGAGAGAGGTGAGATGGGCAGAGGTGAGGTAGAGAGAGGTGAGATGGGCAAAGGTAATGCAGAGATAGGTGAGATGGGCAAAGGTAATGCAGAGGTAGGTGAGATGGGCAAAGGTAATGCAGAGATAGGTTAGATGGGCAAAGGTAATGCAGTGATAGGTGAGATGGGCAAAGGTGAGGCAGAGAAGTGAGATGGGTAAAGGTAAGGCAGAGGTTAGGTGAGCAGAGGTAAGGCAGAGAGAGGTGAGATGGGCAGAGGTGAGGCAGAGAGAGCTCAGATGGGCAGAGGTAAGATGGGCAAAGCTAAGGCAGATAGGTTAGGTGAGCAAAGGTAAGACAGAGAGAGGTGAGATGGGCAGAGGTAAGATGGGCAAAGCTAAGGCAGAGAGGTTAGGTGAGCAGAGGTTAGACGGGCAAAGGTGAGGCAGAAACAGGTGAGATGGGCAGAGGTGAGGCAGAAACAAGTGAGATGGGCAAAGGTGAGGCAGAGAGAGGTGAGATGGGCAAAGGTGAGGCAGAGAGAGGTGAGATGGGCAAAGGTGAGGCAAAGAGAAGTGAGATGGGCAGAGGTTAGGCAAAGAGAGGTGAGTCGGAGAGGTGAGATGGGCAGGGGTAAGGCAGAGAGAGGTGAGGTGGGCAAAAGTGAGGCAGAGAGAGGTGAGATGAGCAAAGGTGAGACATAGAGAGGTGAGATGGGTAAAGGTAAGTCAGAGAGAGGTAAGATGGCCAAAGTTGAGGAAGAGGGAGGTGAGATGGGCAAAGGTGAGGCAGAGAGAGGTGAGATGGGCAAATGTGAGGCAGATAGAGGTGAGATGGGCAGAGGGAAGGCAGAGAGGGGTGAGATGGGCAAAGGTAAGGCAGAGAGAGGTGAGATGGGCGAAGGTAAGGCAGAGAGAGGTGAGATGGGCAGAGGTGAGGCAGAGAGAGGTGAGATGGGCAAAGGTAATGCAGAGATAGGTGAGATGGGCAAAGGTAATGCAGAGATAGGTGAGATGGGCAAAGGTAATGCAGAGATAGGTTAGATGGGCAAAGGTAATGCAGTGATAGGTGAGATGGGCAAAGGTGAGGCAGAGATAGGTGAGATGGGCAAAGGTAATGCAGTGATAGGTGAGATGGGCAAAGGTGAGGCAGAGAGAAGTGAGATGGGCAAAGGTAATGCAGAGATAGGTGAGATGGGCAAAGGTGAGGCAGAGAGAAGTGAGATGGGCAAAGGTGGTCCAAGCAACTGACCCACAGGCAGCAGGTTGTGCACCTTCGATCCAAGCAATCAATATATGCCATCTATATTTATGTATAGGCCCCACCCACAGTACATTTGCATAACACTGCCTACCTGCTGCATCATGCCCTGAAGCCTCCGACTGCCACACCCCCTTTTATGTCAATAAAAAATAATGAGCTTTCTGGGAACAGATCCGGATGACTGGATCATATAACAAATGCTATAAAAAAAAGATTGCATACAATGTACGTTAGTCACGCAAACAGGAAGCTGTATGATGTGCCGCCAAACCACCAACAACAAGCGCGGGGGGGGGGCTGGAGGGATCATCGAGACGATTGAATAATACCATATACCTATAAAATATAATACACCATATAATAGATAGATAGATAGATAGATAGATAGATAGATAGATAGATAGATAGGAGATAGATAGATAGATATGAGATAGATAGATAGATAGATAGATAGATAGATAGATATTAGATAAGATATTAGATAGATAGATAGATAGATAGATAGATAGATAGATAGATATGAGATAGATAGATAGATAGATAGATAGATAGATAGATAGACCCTTATTCATGAAGGGATAGCCTCAGGTAGCGCCGGTAGTGACAGGTGAACGCCGGACACGGCAGCAATTACACATTTATCATGCAGAATCTGTTGAGCGACTGGGATAACGCCATGTAGCGTCCAATTCATCATTATCCCAGCCTCAGCGTACAGCGCCGGCGTTCAGCCTTGCAGAGCGCCAGGTATTACCTCTCGCTACCTGTCACTCTCCCATACATTTCAGTGGACGATCCTTTTCATCTATTTAAACAGGGTTTTTTTTTTTAATCTCAAATAATGTTGTGACCTCTTCTGGCCTAGAAAAAGCAGTTTTTTAAAAAAATGTTCATGTTTTATATATTTCTGCAGAAATGACTAGAGATGAGCGAACTTTTGAAAAATTCGTTTCGGCTGATTCGCCGAATTTCCTGGGAAAAATCGTTTCGCTCCGAATTTATTCGTGACTAATCGCTATTAAAAACGGCTATTTCTGGGCGTCCAAGAGCCTCCATTGGGTTGCAGAACGTTTTGCTTGGCTGTAACATGCATAGGATGCATGCTGGGTTAGTGAAATACTATTGTAAAGAAGTATGACATGCAGATCAGAGGCGTCGCTATTAGATTCGCTGACGCAGAGTGGCACAATTGCAGAGCCTTGAGGTGGCATCAGCATGATGAGCCCATATATTGCCTGAAAGACACACCCAGGAGTTGGCAGCAGCAGTAGCAGGAGCCCAAACATTGGCTGAAAGAGACACTGGAGTTGGCAGCAGGAGCCCAAAAATTGGCCTAAAGACACACCCTGGAGTTGGCATCAGCAGCAGCAGGAGCCCAAACATTGGCTGAAAGAGACACTGGAGTTGGCAGCAGCAGCAGGAGCCCAAACATTGCTTGAAAGAGACACTGGTGTTGGCAGCAGGAGCCCAAAAATTGGCTGAAAGACACACCCTGGAGTTGGCAGCAGCAGCAGCAGGAGCCCAAACATTGACTGAAAGAGACACTGGAGTTGACAGCAGGAGCCCAAAAATTGGCCTAAAGACACACCCTGGAGTTGGCATCAGCAGCAAAAGGAGCCCAAACATTGGCTGAAAGAGACACTGGAGTTGGCAGCAGCAGCAGGAGCCTAAACATTGCTTGAAAGAGACACTGGAGTTGGCAGCAGCATTCCAAAAATTTGCCGAAAGACACACCATAGAGTTGGCAGCAGCAGGAACACAAAAATTGTCTGAAAGGCATACCCTGAAGTTGGCATCAGCAGGAACCCAAAAATTGGCTCAAAGGCACACCCTGAAGTTGGCAGCAGCAGGAACCCAAAATTGTCTGAAAGGCATACCCTGAAGTTAGGCAGGAGCCAAAAAATTGGCCTAAAGACACCCTGGAGTTGGCAGCAGCAGCAGGAGCCCAAACATTGGCTGAAAGAGACACTAGAGTTGGCAGCAGGAGCCCAAAAATTGGCCTAAAGACATGCCCTGGAGGAGTTGGCAGCAGCAGCAGGAGTCCAAACATTGGCTGAAAGAGACACTGGAGTTGGCAGCAGGAGCCCAAAAATTGGCCTAAAGACACACTGGAGTTGGCAGCAGCAGGAGCCCAAACATTGGCTGGAAGAGACACTGGAGTTGCCAGCAGGAGCCCAAATATTGGGCTAAAGACACACTGGAGTTGGCAGCAGGAGCCCAAACATTGACTGAAAGACAAACCCTGGAGTTGGCAGCAGCAGGAACACAAAAATTGGCTGAAAGGCACACCTTGAAGTTGGCATCAGCAGGAGCCCAAAAATTGGCCTAAAGACACACCCTGGAGTTGGCAGCAGCAGCAGCAGGAGCCCAAACATTGCTTAAAAGAGACACTGGAGTTGGCAGCAGGAGCCCAAAAATTGGCCTAAAGACACACTGGAGTTGGCAGCAGCAGGAGCCCAAACATTGCTTGAAAGAGACACTGGAGTTGGCAGCAGCAGCCCAAAAATTGGCCTAAAGACACACCCTGGAGTTGGCAGCAGCAGGAACCCAAAAATTGTCTGAAAGGCATACCCTAAAGTTGGCATCAGCAGGAGCCCAAAAATTGGCCTAAAGACATAAATATGTTTTGCACCATTTGGAAAAACGTGGCACCATGCTGAATCTAGTCGCATGCATCAGCCATTGGTGGGTGGAAATCCTGGCTGATCCATCCCTGAATCATTTTGACAAAGGTGAGTCTCTCCACATTTTTATTGACAGACGAGTTCTCCTCGCCGTAACTATGGCCCCCGCCGTACTAAACACCCGCTCAGATAGCACGCTACTGGCCAGGCAGGACAGCTTTTCCAGGGCAAACTCTGCTAGTTGCGGCCACAAGTCAAGTTTGGCTGCCCAGAAGTCCAGCGGATCCTCAAGGTGTGTTGGCATGGTCATGTCAAGGTATGACATGACCTGCTGGTTCAGGTCCTGCTCCAGGTCTTCCTGCTGCTCATGAGTAGCCTCACTATGCGGGTGAAGAAAGCTACTCATTAGCGACTGTAGACTCAGGCTGCTGCTGATGGAGCTGCTGCTGCTGCTCCTGCCAACCCCCCCCCCCCCCCAGCAGCTATGGCAGTGGAAGGTGAGCGCAGAGGGCCCCCCGAGTCAGACCTGCGAGAGTATGGACAATTGCACAGATAGGCATCAGCCAACTGACTACGTAGGATGTCTCTGTAGTAGGCCAGTTTGTCCTCCCTCTCAGTGGGTGTAAAAAATGCCCCCATTTTTTGCCGGTAGCGAGGGTCCAATAAGGTGGAGAGCCAAAAGTCATCCCGCTGACAAATGGAAACAATTCTGGGGTCACTACGCAAGCACGTGAGCATGCTTCGTGCCATTTGTGCAAGTGACTTGGAGGGACTACCTGTCTCCATCTCCACTGCATACTGCCACGGTGTGTCTGGGTCCTCTGTCTCGCCTTCCTCACATTCCTCTAGCTCCTCTGGCTGCTCCTGCTCCTCCTCTCCTGTCAGCTGACTAGATAAACCAGCCATTTCACCAAGCCTAAACTGTGCTTCACTGTGCCACTCCTCTTCCTCCTCCAGTTCAGCTCCAACGGGGTTCATGAGGCCGTAAGATGTAGACGCCATGTCTCCAGTGCCCTGACCAGCCATGGTTTCCAACATGTGTTGTAGTACATGAAGCAGTGGAATCACGTCGTTCATCCCGTTATCCTGGCGACTGACAAATAAAGTGGCTTCCTCAAAGGGCCTGAGCAAACAGCAGGTGTCACGTATGAGCTGCCACTGGTTGATATTGAAGTTACACATTTCTTGATGATCCACTTAGATCATCAAGAAATCTGTGATTGCTTTTCTCTGTTCGTATAGTTGGTCCAACATATGGAGGGTGGAATTCCAACGGGTTGGGGGCTGCCGTTCTGACGCTGTAGCTCAAGAAGGGTGTGCTTGGCGGTATAGGAGTGGCTGAAGTGCATGCAAAGTTTCCTTGCCATTTTTAGGATGTCTTGCAGATGGGGGGAAGACTTCAGAAACCGCTTGACAACCAGATTGAAGACGTGAGCCATGCAAGGCGCATGGGTCAGGCTTCCTTGTCGCAGCGCAGACAAAATGTTCTTCTCATTGTCGGTAACCATGGTTCCCATTTTCAGTTTTCTTGGAGTAAGCCATGTTTGGATTTCTTGATGAATCCAAGACAAACCATGTGAAACACAGCGTGACACCTCCGTGCCCTGCACACACGGTAGACTGGAGGGGCACTGAGACTTGACCTTACAGTGGAGGGTGAGGAGATGACGGAGGATGAGGAGGCTGAGTCACACCGTGTCACAGGCACAATGCGCAGGGAGCGCGGAGGCCGAAGCGGCGTGACCTGTCCAAGTTGCTGCTGCTGCAAAGGGACCACATTCACACAATGTACTGTCCTTGACCGTAGTTACAGCTCCAGACGTCGGCGCTGCCATGCACTTTGGTACACACCGACAGGCTCAAGGACTGGCCCAACTTCTGTTCAACAAAATTGTGCAGCGCTGGTACTGCCTTCTTGGCAAAGAAATGATGGCTTGGGACTCTCCACCTCGGCTCGGCACAAGCCATCAGTTCTCTGAAAGGTGCAGAGTTCACCACCTGAAAATAGAGTGACTGCAGCACCAGCACTTGGACAGGAGCACATTCAGCTTCTGCACCGTAGGATGAGTGGGCGCATACTGCTGTCTCTTGGACATGGCTTCGCTGATGGATTGCTGGCGGGATGCATGACTTGGAGGAGGAGGAGGAGCAGGAGCGACAGAGGATGGGTATGACGCACAGCTGCCTTCGGCTGAGGTGCTGGAGCCTTGGCTGGCAGAAATTTGGAGCGGCGTGCCACTTGGTGAGAAAGCAGCCTGGACCACCTCTTCGGAGCCTCGGTTCTCCAAGGCCGCTTTATAGTGACGCATCATATGTTGACGCAGGGCCGTGGTGCCAACATTTGGACCCTGGCCACGCTTCACCTTCTGCCTACACATCTTGCATGTGGCCATGTTACCCTCCTGCGGATGTTTGATGAAAAACTGCCACACTGCCGAGTAGCTAATTTTCCCACCAACAGCCCGCACTGATATACTGCTACTGCCGCGAACTCCAGGAACCCCTGCTCCACTACCTCCCGAGAAGGTAGCCTGCCGTGCAGCACGTGATCTACCCCGGCCCCGTTTGGCTCCAGACTTTACAATTCTGCCCCCATACTGACTGCCAACCATGCTGCCTCAGCTGCTGACTCCGGGGCAACCTGCTCCCCTCTTCTCCTGATGATGATGATGATGAAGCCCCTTCTGCACCCGGCTCCCAAGTGCGAACGGCTTCATCATCATCATCATCGAGTTGTGTCTGCACGTCACTGATGTTCTCGGTTTCCTCAACAGTGTCAGGTGCAGGAGCTGGAACGCTCACCACACTACCTCCCACGCCACTCTCCACATCACTATTTGTCTGCCTAGCGAAAGAAGCCACCTCCATTTCTTGGCTGGGCAGTAGCTGCTGACTGTCCTCTATCTGATCGTCCTCACTAAAGAGTGGAGCTGAACCCAAAGCATAGGATACGTCGCTGGGGGAGGGAATGGCGTAGGACAGAGGCAATGGGAGGACAGGGACTGCTCCGGGCCATGCCAACTCAGGGTTGTGTCAGAGGAATCTACCGACTGTAGACTGGGGGTGTCAGATGTAACTTGTGATGATGTGGAGCAGATACTGGCAGATCAGGTCTCTCACCACGACTCCTGCTGCCACTCGCCCCTAGTCTGCTGCGACCTCTGCCTGCTGAATCTAGGCCTCTGCCACTCCTCTGTGAACATCCTGGCACTTGTCTGCCTGACATTTTTATGTATTTGAAATGCGCAACAGGCAACTGAGGAACTGCTTCTGTGTAACAGATACTATGAAAATTGGCAATATGGGATGCCCAGTGGGCAGGGGTTTTTACAGCAGACACAAAAACAATTCAAACTGTAATCTAGTTAGAAGAAATCAGCTTTCAGAGCTGCTTGTGTGTAACAGATAGGGTCAAATGTGCTAATATGGGATGCCCTGTGTGCAGGGTTTTTTACAGCAGACACAAAAACAATTAAAACTGTAATCTAGTTAGAAGAAATCCCCTTTAACAGCTGCTTGTGTGTAACAGATAGGGTCAAATGTGCCACTGCTAGCATGGGATGCACAGTGGCCAGGGGTTTTTACGGCAGAAACAAAAGCAATTTAAAACTGTGATCTGGCTATTAAATGAAATGAAAATAAAAAAAAGCTTTCTCTGCAGTCCCTGCCTCGATCATTCCCGATCTTTTCCTATCTTTCCCTATCTTTCCCTGGTTCTGTCTGGCACTCTGTGGGTCTCCCTAGCTCTCCCTGACTCTCTCTTAGGGGGTCATTTAAGAAAGGATAGCGTCTGGTAGCGCCTGGTTAATGAGAGGTAGCGACAGATAGCGACTGGTCAACGCCGGACACGGCACGCAATTACACATTTATCAAGCAGAATCTGTTTAGCGACTGGGATAGTGCCATGTAGCGTCTGATTCATCATTTTTAAAGCCTCTGCGAACAGCGCCAGCATTCAGCCTTGCACAGCGCCAGGTATGACCTCTAGCTACCTGACGCTCTCCCATACATTTCAATGGACTAACCTTTTCTTCTCTTTAAACTGGGTTTTTTTTTTTCCCAAAAATCACAAATAATTCTGTGACCTCTTCTGGCATTGAATACGCTGTTTTTTTACAGGTCTGGCATTAAAGTGTTCATGTTACAATGTTGCTACAATGTCATTCTATATGTTTTCGCTTTGTTACTAGTGGATAGATGCTGAAAAACAGACTTTAATCACACCGCCTCCTGCGCTCTGGGCTTCAAACAAGTATTTTTCAGCACCAGAGATTTGTGAGGCTGTTTTTTTCCTGAATATGGTGTGAGTCGGTCGCTATGAGCAGTCGCTAACATGCGCTCCCATACAGCGCTGTACTGGTCAAATAGTGACTCCTCACAATGTATTCAACATTACTGAACAGCGACTGAGTCGCTATAAAGTAGCAACCCACGGCCGAGCACAGTGACTACTAGTGGGCGCTCTGAAAATGCCTGCTACAGACGCTCATCTGTCGCTACCTGGCGTTAGTGATGAATCAGCCTGCCCGTCTCTCCCTGGCTCTAAACAGCTCCGTCCTGGCTGCAATACAACGCTGAAATGCGCACAAGCAAGATGGCCGCCGCTTTATATAGCGCTGTGAAGTCACCGGGGTTCCTGGCGGCTGATAGGCTGCATGTGACCTTCCCATGATACCTTGCCCCAGGGGATATGTCCAGACATGTGCATCCACCATTTTACAATGCCTGTAATTGAAGTAAATGGAGTTTAAAGGAAAAATTTGATCGTTCGAATCGCGGGGAAATTCGGATTCGTTCAGAATCGAATATTTCCTGAAATTCGGAACGAATTCGCGTTCGTCCGGATCGATTCGCTCATCTCTAGAAATGACATCACAGCTCTGCCATTAATGTGTTTATGTCACAATGTTATTACAATGTAATTCCGTATGTTTTCACTTTGTTACTGGTGGATAGATGCTGAAAAACAGACTTTAATCACACAGCCTCCGGCGCTCTTGGCTTCAAAAAAGCATTTTTCAGCCCAGAGTTTTGTGAGGCTGTTTTTTGCTGAATATGGTGTGAGTCGGGCGCACTGACCAGTCGCTAACATGCGCTTCCATATAGCACTGTACTGGTCTAATAGCGACTCCTCACAATGTATTTATCATTAATGCACAGCGACTGAGTCGCTATGAACTAGCGACCCACGGCCGAGCAGTGACTACTAGTGGGCGCTCTGAAAATGCCTGCTACAGACGCTCATCTGTCGCTACCTGGCGTTAGTGATGAATCAGCCTGCCTGATAGATAGATAGATAGATAGATAGATAGATAGATAGATAGATAGATATGGCATAGATATTGGCCTTCCAGTCAATATTCGCATTTTATTTACAGGATTTTCCCAAGCTACTAAAACTACACTTAATATTTGTTATTATTTTAAATTATTATATGTATTATTGTTATTAATAATTAATATTACTGCTGGTTTTTGTATCACGAATATTGATTGGCCTTGTGTCAATGTTCATATTTTATTTACAGGATTTTCCCAAGCTACTAAAACTATGTATAATTAATAGTATTATTATTATTATATTTTATTGACTTTTTTATTAATTATATTTATTATTATTGTTATTATTATTATTATTATTATTATTATTATTATTAATAATAATAATGATTATTATTATTATTACTGCTGTTTTTTATATCAGGAATTTTGATTGGCCTTCCAGTCAGCGTTCTATTTTTAGTTGTTTTGTGGTCCTGAGGATATAAAAATAGCCAGACCCCCCCCCCATTCCCTCCTGATCCCTGTTACAAAGACATCTGTCCTATGCGGGTGACATCAGAGGTGGGGGCTCCTCGGGTGCGGCACCCCATGGACGGCCGCGCTGCAGATGCTGCAGGGAGATACGGGGACGGGTGCTGTACACAGGTACACAGACACATAAACAAGAGAAGATAATTTTAGGTTAGGGGGGATTCTGGCCTTTTGTTTAAAAGCAAAAACATCCTGTACCACCTCCTCCTCCTCCGCGCCCCCACCCCGGCCCCAGACAGACAGATGGGGACCAGAGACATCCCTGGAAAAAGACCAGAGGATGTTTAGCAGCAAAACACAGCTGGGCAAGAAAGCGTAACTAGAGCCCGGCGCCAGGGCCGAGGATACAGAAGAGCTTACACTCTATTAGTGTATAAGGGAGTATACAGGAGGAGAAGAGCTTACACTCTATTAGGGTATAAGGGAGTATACAGGAGGAGAAGAGCTTACACTCTATTAGGGTATAAGGGAGTAAACAGGAGGAGAAGAGCTTACACTCTATTAGGGTATAAGGGAGGATACAGAAGGGGAAGAGCTTACACTCTATTAGGGTATAAGGGAGGATACCTGAGGAGAAGAGCTTACACTCTATTAGGGTATAAGGGAGGATACAGGAGGAGAAGAGCTTACACTCTATTAGGGTATAAGGGAGGATACAGGAGGAGAAGAGCTTACACTCTATTAGGGTCTAAGGGCAGATACAGGAGGAGAAGAGCTTACACTCTATTAGGGTATACGGGAGGATACAGAAGGAGAAGAGCTTACACTCTATTAGGGTATAAGGGAGGATACAGGAGGAGAAGAGCTTACACTCTATTAGGGTATAAGGGAGGATACAGGAGGAGAAGAGCTTACACTCTATTAGGGTATAAGGGAGGATACAGGAGGAAAAGAGCTTACACTCTATTAGGGTATAAGGGAGGATACAGGAGGAGAAGAGCTTACACTCTATTAGGGTATAAGGGCAGATACAGGAGGAGAAGAGCTTACACTCTATTAGGGTATACGGGAGGATACAGAAGGAGAAGAGCTTACACTCTATTAGGGTATAAGGGAGGATACAGAAGGAGAAGAGCTTACACTCTATTAGGGTATAAGGGAGGATACAGAAGGAGAAGAGCTTACACTCTATTAGGGTAAAAGGGAGGATACAGAAGGAGAAGAGCTTACACTCTATTAGGGTATAAGGGAGGATACAGAAGGAGAAGAGCTTACACTCTATTAGGGTAAAAGGGAGAATACAGAAGGAGAAGAGCTTACACTCTATTAGGGTAAAAGGGAGGATACAGAAGGAGAAGAGCTTACACTCTATTAGGGTATAAGGGAGGATACAGGAGGAAAAGAGCTTACACTCTATTAGGGTATAAGGGAGGATACAGGAGGAGAAGAGCTTACACTCTATTAGGGTAAAAGGGAGGATACAGAAGGAGAAGAGCTTACACTCTATTAGGGTAAAAGGGAGGATACAGAAGGAGAAGAGCTTACACTCAATTAGGGTATAAGGGAGGATACAGGAGGAGAAGAGCTTACACTCTATTAGGGTATAAGGGAGGATACAGAAGGAGAAGAGCTTACACTCTATTAGGGTAAAAGGGAGGATACAGGAGGAGAAGAGCTTACACTCTATTAGGGTATAAGGGAGGATACAGGAGGAGAAGAGCTTACACTCTATTAGGGTATAAGGGAGGATACAGAAGGAGAAGAGCTTACACTCTATTAGGGTAAAAGGGAGGATACAGGAGGAGAAGAGCTTACACTCTATTAGGGTATAAGGGAGGATACAGGAGGAGAAGAGCTTACACTCTATTAGGGTATAAGGGAGGATACAGAAGGAGAAGAGCTTACACTCTATTAGGGTAAAAGGGAGGATACAGGAGAAGAAGAGCTTACACTCTATTAGGGTATAAGGGAGGATACAGGAGGAGAAGAGCTTACACTCTATTAGGGTATAAGGGAGGATACAGGAGGAGAAGAGCTTACACTCTATTAGGGTATAAGGGAGGATACAGGAGGAGAAGAGCTTACACTCTATTAGGGTATAAGGGAGGATACAGGAGGAGAAGAGCTTACACTCTATTAGGGTATAATGGAGGATACAGGAGGAGAAGAGCTTACACTCTATTAGGGTATAAGGGAGGATACAGAAGGAGAAGAGCTTACACTCTATTAGGGTATAAGGGAGGATACAGGAGGAAAAGAGCTTACACTCTATTAGGGTATAAGGGAGGATACAGGAGGAGAAGAGCTTACACTCTATTAGGGTATAAGGGAGGATACAGAAGGAGAAGAGCTTACACTCTATTAGGGTATAAGGGAGGATACAGGAGGAGAAGAGCTTACACTCTATTAGGGTATAAGGGCAGATACAGGAGGAGAAGAGCTTACACTCTATTAGGGTATAAGGGAGGATACAGGAGGAGAAGAGCTTACACTCTATTAGGGTAAAAGGGAGGATACAGAAGGAGAAGAGCTTACACTCTATTAGGGTAAAAGGGAGGATACAGGAGGAGAAGAGCTTACACTCTATTAGGGTATAAGGGAGGATACAGGAGGAGAAGAGCTTACACTCTATTAGGGTATAAGGGAGGATACAGGAGGAGAAGAGCTTACACTCTATTAGGGTATAAGGGAGGATACAGAAGGAGAAGAGCTTACACTCTATTAGGGTATAAGGGAGGATACAGGAGGAGAAGAGCTTACACTCTATTAGGGTAAAAGGGAGGATACAGAAGGAGAAGAGCTTACACTCTATTAGGGTATAAGGGAGGATACAGAAGGAGAAGAGCTTACACTCTATTAGGGTAAAAGGGAGGATACAGAAGGAGAAGAGCTTACACTCTATTAGGGTAAAAGGGAGGATACAGGAGGAGAAGAGGTTACACTCTATTAGGGTATAAGGGAGGATACAGGAGGAGAAGAGCTTACACTCTATTAGGGTATAAGGGAGGATACAGAAGGAGAAGAGCTTACACTCTATTAGGGTATAAGGGAGGATACAGAAGGAGAAGAGCTTACACTCTATTAGGGTATAAGGGCAGATACAGGAGGAGAAGAGCTTACACTCTATTAGGGTATACGGGAGGATACAGAAGGAGAAGAGCTTACACTCTATTAGGGTATAAGGGAGGATACAGAAGGAGAAGAGCTTACACTCTATTAGGGTATAAGGGAGGATACAGGAGGAGAAGAGCTTACACTCTATTAGGGTATAAGGGAGGATACAGAAGGAGAAGAGCTTACACTCTATTAGGGTATAAGGGAGGATACAGGAGGAGAAGAGCTTACACTCTATTAGGGTATAAGGGCAGATACAGGAGGAGAAGAGCTTACACTCTATTAGGGTATACGGGAGGATACAGAAGGAGAAGAGCTTACACTCTATTAGGGTATAAGGGAGGATACAGAAGGAGAAGAGCTTACACTCTATTAGGGTATAAGGGAGGATACAGGAGGAGAAGAGCTTACACTCTATTAGGGTATAAGGGAGGATACAGGAGGAGAAGAGCTTACACTCTATTAGGGTAAAAGGGAGGATACAGAAGGAGAAGAGCTTACACTCTATTAGGGTATAAGGGAGGATACAGGAGGAGAAGAGCTTACACTCTATTAGGGTATAAGGGAGGATACAGAAGGAGAAGAGCTTACACTCTATTAGGGTATAAGGGAGGATACAGGAGGAGAAGAGCTTACACTCTATTAGGGTATAAGGGCAGATACAGGAGGAGAAGAGCTTACACTCTATTAGGGTATACGGGAGGATACAGAAGGAGAAGAGCTTACACTCTATTAGGGTATAAGGGAGGATACAGAAGGAGAAGAGCTTACACTCTATTAGGGTATAAGGGAGGATACAGGAGGAGAAGAGCTTACACTCTATTAGGGTATAAGGGAGGATACAGGAGGAGAAGAGCTTACACTCTATTAGGGTAAAAGGGAGGATACAGAAGGAGAAGAGCTTACACTCTATTAGGGTATAAGGGAGGATACAGGAGGAGAAGAGCTTACACTCTATTAGGGTATAAGGGAGGATACAGGAGGAGAAGAGCTTACACTCTATTAGGGTATAAGGGAGGATACAGAAGGAGAAGAGCTTACACTCTATTAGGGTAAAAGGGAGGATACAGAAGGAGAAGAGCTTACACTCTATTAGGGTAAAAGGGAGGATACAGAAGGAGAAGAGCTTACACTCTATTAGGGTATAAGGGAGGATACAGGAGGAAAAGAGCTTACACTCTATTAGGGAGGATACAGGAGGAGAAGAGCTTACACTCTATTAGGGTATAAGGGAGGATACAGGAGGAAAAGAGCTTACACTCTATTAGGGAGGATACAGGAGGAGAAGAGCTTACACTCTATTAGGGTATAAGGGAGGATACAGGAGGAGAAGAGCTTACACTCTATTAGGGTATAAGGGAGGATACAGGAGGAGAAGAGCTTACACTCTATTAGGGTAAAAGGGAGGATACAGAAGGAGAAGAGCTTACACTCTATTAGGGTAAAAGGGAGGATACAGAAGGAGAAGAGCTTACACTCTATTAGGGTATAAGGGGGGATACAGGAGGAGAAGAGCTTACACTCTATTAGGGTATAAGGGAGGATACAGAAGGAGAAGAGCTTACACTCAATTAGGGTATAAGGGAGGATACAGGAGGAGAAGAGCTTACACTCTATTAGGGTATAAGGGAGGATACAGGAGGAGAAGAGCTTACACTCAATTAGGGTATAAGGGAGGATACAGGAGGAGAAGAGCTTACACTCTATTAGGGTATAAGGGAGGATACAGGAGGAGAAGAGCTTACACTCTATTAGGGTATAAGGGAGGATACAGGAGGAGAAGAGCTTACACTCTATTAGGGTAAAAGGGAGGATACAGAAGGAGAAGAGCTTACACTCTATTAGGGTAAAAGGGAGGATACAGAAGGAGAAGAGCTTACACTCTATTAGGGTATAAGGGGGGATACAGGAGGAGAAGAGCTTACACTCTATTAGGGTATAAGGGAGGATACAGAAGGAGAAGAGCTTACACTCAATTAGGGTATAAGGGAGGATACAGGAGGAGAAGAGCTTACACTCTATTAGGGTATAAGGGAGGATACAGGAGGAGAAGAGCTTACACTCAATTAGGGTATAAGGGAGGATACAGGAGGAGAAGAGCTTACACTCTATTAGGGTATAAGGGAGGATACAGAAGGAGAAGAGCTTACACTCTATTAGGGTATAAGGGAGGATACAGAAGGAGAAGAGCTTACACTCTATTAGGGTATAAGGGAGGATACAGAAGGAGAAGAGCTTACACTCTATTAGGGTATAAGAGAGGATACAGGAGGAGAAGAGCTTACACTCTATTAGGGTAAAAGGGAGGATACAGGAGGAGAAGAGCTTACACTCTATTAGGGTATAAGGGAGGATACAGGAGGAGAAGAGCTTACACTCAATTAGGGTATAAGGGAGGATACAGGAGGAGAAGAGCTTACACTCTATTAGGGTAAAAGGGAGGATACAGGAGGAGAAGAGCTTACACTCTATTAGGGTAAAAGGGAGGATACAGGAGGAGAAGAGCTTACACTCTATTAGGGTATAAGGGAGGATACAGGAGGAGAAGAGCTTACACTCTATTAGGGTATAAGGGAGGATACAGGAGGAGAAGAGCTTACACTCAATTAGGGTATAAGGGAGGATACAGGAGGAGAAGAGCTTACACTCTATTAGGGTATAAGGGATGATGCAGAAGGAGAAGAGATTACAATCTATTAGGGTATAAGGGAGGATACAAGAGGAGAAGAGCTTACAATCTATTTGGGTATAAGGATGATACAGAAGGAGAAGAGCAATAGGTAAAGGGGTTTAGGTGAGCAGGACAAGGCAGATAGGGTATGGAGGGGAGGGGGTCTCTGGAGGACAGTATGGCAGGCTGCGGGGGGGGGGGGGGGGGGGTTGTTGTTTTCGGTCTATTTTCAGTCCTATTCAGCAGAGTAACAATGAGAAGCCGTAGAGCCAGGAAAATCTTCCCCGATCTCCAAACACCCGGCACGTGCACTGAACACTCACCTCTTCCCCTGGGGGAACAGACTCAGATACATCACAATAAACTATAAAGGGTTCAACTAATTGCCAATCCGGACAGACGAGGGGGTTATTATAAAGGGCAATCCTTTGCTGTAGTGTTGTACATGCACAAGCAGTGAGAAGAGGAGTTACTCATTTTAAACAGATTAAAGTCAAGCTATAATAGGAGAGGATTTTGCCCATTGAGCTTACAGTCTAACAGATGTGGCGCTATCCTCCCTCTGGCCTGCAGATGTCGCTGTTGCACTGATTGCATTGCCCAGACAGTACTGTATATTGGTATGATTATACCTGGCTAGGATTGGTAAATGCTTCCTATTTGCCTGCTATGAAAACTGACTGCTTATATAGCAATACAGCAACTCAACACCTCACCTACCTACGGTGTCTGCCTGCTATGATATCCATGTGTCTGGCCTGCTGTGCCATCCCTGTGTCCAACCTGCTGTGCCATCCCTGTGTCCGGCTTGCTGTGCCATCCCTGTGTCCGGCTTGCTGTGCCATCCATGTGTCCGGCCTGCTGTGCCATCCCTGTGTCCGGCCAGCTGTGCCATCCATGTGTCCGGCCTGCTGTGCCATCCCTGTGTCCGGCCAGCTGTGCCATCCATGTGTCCGGCCAGCTGTGCCATCCATGTGTCAGGCCTGCTGTGCCATCCATGTGTCTAGCCTTCTGTGCCATCTATGTGTCAAGCCTGCCACCCGTCTGTCTAGCCTGCTGTGCCATCCATGTGTCAAGCCTGTGGTGCCATCCAGGTGTCCAGCCTGGCATCTGCTTGTCCACCCCCCATGTCCAGCCTGCCCCACTTGGTCAGCCTGCTGTGCCATCCATGTGTCCAGCTGTTGTGCCATCCATGTGTCCAGCTGTTGTGCCATCCATGTGTCCAGTTGCTGTGCCAACCCATGTGTCCAGCCTGCCCCCGCTGTGTCTAGCCTGCTGTGCCATCCATGTGCCCAGCCTGCCCCCCCCCATCTTTCCAACCTGCTATGCCAGCTATGTGTCCAGCCTGCCATCCCTGTGTCCAGCCTGCTGTGTCATCCCTCTGTCCAGCCTGCCACCTGTGTCCTGCCTGCCACCCCTGTGTCCAGCTTCCTGTGGCAATTCATGCATCCAGCCAGCTGTGCCATCCATGCGCTCAGCCTGCTGTGCCATCCATGTGCCGGCCTGCTGTGCCATCCCTGTGTTCTGCCTGCTGTGCCATCCCTGTGTTCTGCCTGCGATGCCATGCATGTGTCCTGCCTGTTGTGCCATCCCTGTGTTCTGCCTGTTGTGCCATCCCTGTGTTCTGCCTGCGATGCCATGCATGTGTCCAGCCTGTTGTGCCATCCCTGTGTTCTGCCTGCTGTGCCATGCATGTGTCCGGCCTGTTGTGCCATCCCTGTGTCCAGCCTGCTGTGTCATGCATGTGTCCGGCCTGTTGTGCCATCCCTGTGTTCCACCTGTTGTGCCATCCCTGTGATCTGCCTGCTGTGCCATGCATGTGTCTGGCCTTTTGTGCCATCCCTGTGTTATGCCTGCTGTGCCTTCCTTGTGTTCTGCCTGCTGTGCCATCCATGTGTCCAGCCTGCTGTGCCATCCATGTGTCCAGCCTGCTGTGCCATCCCTGTGTCCGGCCTGCTGTGCCATCCATGTGTCCAGCCTGCTGTGCCATCCCTGTGTCCGGCCTGCTGTGCCATTCATGTGTCTAGCCTGCTGTGCCATCTATGTGTCCGGCCTGCTGTGCCATCCATGTGTCCAGCCTGCTGTGCCATCCCTGTGTCCGGCCTGCTGTGCCATCCATGTGTCCAGCCTGCTGTGCCATGCATGTGTCCAGCCTGCTGTGCCATTCATGTGTCTAGCCTGCTGTGCCATCCATGTGTCCGGCCTGCTGTGCCATCTATGTGTCTAGCCTGCTGTGCCATCCTTGTGTCTAGCCTGCTGTGCCATGCATGTGTCCAGCCTGCTGTGCCATCCATGTGTCCAGCCTGCTGTGCCATCTATGTGTTCTGCCTGCTGTGCCATGCATGTGTCCAGCCTGCTGTGCCATCCATGTGTCCAGCCTGCTGTGCCATCCATGTGTCTAGCCTTCTGTGCCATCCCTGTGTCCGGCCTGCTGTGCCATCCATGTGTCCAGCCTGCTGTGCCATCCATGTGTCCAGCCTGCTGTGCCATCCATGTGTCCAGCCTGCTGTGCCATCCCTGTGTCCAGCCTGCTGTGCCATCTATGTGTCCGGCCTGCCATGCCATGCATGTGTCCAGCCTGCTGTGCCATTCATGTGTCTAGCCTGCTGTGCCATCCATGTGTCCGGCCTGCTGTGCCATCTATGTGTCTAGCCTGCTGTGCCATGCATGTGTCCAGCCTGCTGTGCCATCCATGTGTCCAGCCTGCTGTGCCATCTATGTGTTCTGCCTGCTGTGCCATGCATGTGTCCAGCCTGCTGTGCCATCCATGTGTCCAGCCTGCTGTGCCATCCATGTGTCTAGCCTTCTGTGCCATCCCTGTGTCCGGCCTGCTGTGCCATCCATGTGTCCAGCCTGCTGTGCCATCCATGTGTCCAGCCTGCTGTGCCATCCCTGTGTCTAGCCTGCTGTGCCATCCCTGTGTCTAGCCTGCTGTGCCATGCATGTGTCCAACCTGCTGTGCCATCTATGTGTCCAGCCTGCTGTGCCATCCATGTGTCCAGCCTGCTGTGCCATCCATGTGTCCGGCCTGCCATGCCATGCATGTGCCCAGCCTGCTGTGCCATTCATGTGTCTAGCCTGCTGTGCCATCTATGTGTCCGGCCTGCTGTGCCATCTATGTGTCCGGCCTGCTGTGCCATCCATGTGTCCAGGCTGCTGTGCCATGCATGTGTCCAGCCCGCTGTGCCATCCATGTGTCTAGCCTGCTGTGCCATGCATGTGTCCAGGCTGCTGTGCCATCCATGTGTCCGGCCTGCTGTGCCATCGCTGTGTCCGGCCTGCTGTGCCATCCATGTGTCCAGCCTGCTGTGCCATCCCTGTGTCCAGCCTGCTGTGCCATCTATGTGTCCGGCCTGCTGTGCCATCCCTGTGTCCGGCCTGCTGTGCCATCTATGTGTCCGACCTGCTGTGCCATCCATGTGTCCGGCCTGCTGTGCCATCTATGTGTCCGGCCTGCTGTGCTATCTATGTGTCCGGCCTGCTGTGCCATCCATGTGTCCGGCCTGCTGTGCCATCCCTGTGTCCGGCCTGCTGTGCCATCCATGTGTCCGGCCTGCTGTGCCATCCATGTGTCCAGCCTGCTGTGCCATCCATGTGTCCAGCCTGCTGTGCCATCCCTGTGTCCGGCCTGCTGTGCCATCTATGTGTCCGGCCCGCTGTGCCATCCATGTGTCTAGCCTGCTGTGCCATACTTGTGTCCAACCATCCTTGGGAAGTTTGCCTTTAAAGTGGACTAAAACCCATCTCACGTGACCCTGGAGTCTTAAACACTGTGTGCAACCCCCATCACTTTTCTCAAAACTGCAATCCCGCGCTGCACACCCGTGCACCTGCGACTGTCATATCAGAATGGCTAGCGGCAGAGCGCACGCTGCCAAACACAATACTGACCACTTGTGAGTCTTCTTCTTTATCTCTTCTTCTGTCTTATCCTTTAGACTGTAAGCTCATAGGGGCAGGGCTCTCTCCTGTTGTGTCCCGGTTTCAAAGCATTCACTTTGAACTATCTATGTGCTGAATGTTTTACATTATGTCTGTATGTATGTTTTTATTATGTCTGTAATTACTACTTTGTGATGGACATATATATATATATATATATATATATATATATATATAAACCATTCTCTGCAATTGGATCACAGTGCAGGTCCAGTGTATATAAATATATATATATAGCCGCTGACATCACGCCATCTAAGCCATCGTCTAAGGCCAGTGGCTCCAAGCGCGCTGGCGGCCACATCTCCCGCTATCCTCTAACTGGGAACGTGCCCGCGTCGGCCATTCACAAATGCCTGGCGTGGGCACTCACCCTGCTAGGAAGATGGCGCGGCTGCGGCTTGTGCATGTGCCGTTGGACCGAGAAACAAGGTAAGTGTATGGGGCGACCTGGAGGGTTTCACACAGTGGGAATTTAGATGCACCGGGAGGAGGGAATCGATCAAAATCCTATAGATTCCCGGGCTGATCAGAGTGGGTTTTGGTCCACTCTAATGAAACTCTGTGCAACCAATAGAACAGTATATATATATATATATATATATGTAAAAAAATGGCAAATTGCCGCAGGAAACATTCGGCGCTCTATTCATAGTGACGCGTCCTGATATGACTTTGTCTATTAAAGTGTCGCCGTCTTAAGCGGGGAAGAAGCAGAGCAATTAGAGGCTCGTGGCGTCCGAGACATTGTCTGTTCGGGATGTTGAGTGAAAGCTCAGCTGTGACTTTGGGCGCCACGCGTACGCCATCGATTGTTCCTATTAAAGACAAGCAGCGTGCGGGCTAAGATCTGTCCCCGCAGGATGCTGGATGCACCCGGAGCGGCACGGCATAATGCTTTTCCTGCTGTCATTGCTTTAAGAATAACTCTCATCAGCCCGTGGTACTGAAAGATCAAAAGCGCCGCAGGCAGGGCAAGAGCGAGGGCGAGAACAATGGTCTGTGTTGGTATCGTCACTGTGACGGAGAGGGGGCATCAGTGGTGTCTGCTGTTGGTACATTGTAGCACTGGGTATTATGGAATATATTGTTTGTCTTATACTTTACAAAGCAAATCCACTAAGGCACAAAAGGGCAGAAGAAATAATAACAATAGACAAAGCATAGGGCTTGACTATGTGTCGAAAAGGGGGCCCAGACATCCCCGGTGCCGGCCCTGACCTGAGACCCATTGGCTGCTAAAGTATTTATACCAATATTAATAGAAATAGTGCTAATAGTGGCCAATTTGTGCTCACGCACACATGGAATTTTACCTCCGCATTTTCCCATCTTATTGCCCATTACCCCCAAATTTTCCCATCCCATTACCTCCACATTTTTCCCATCCCATTACCCATTACCTCCATATTTTCCCATCCCATTACCTCCGCATTTTTCCCATCCCATTACCCATTACCTCCATATTTTCCCATCCCATTACCTCCGCATTTTTCCCATCCCATTACCTATTACCTGCACATCTTTCCCATCCCATTACCTCCGTATATGTAGTATGTAGCTGGAGGGACAGGGATGGATGGGGCAGAGCTGAGGGGACAGGAATGGATGGGGCAGAGCTGAGGGGACAGGGATGGATGGGGCAGAGCTGAGGGGACAGGAATGGATGGGGCAGAGCTGAGGGGACAGGGATGGATGGGGCAGAGCTGAGGGGACAGGAATGGATGGGGCAGAGCTGAGGAGACAGGGATGAATGGGGCAGAGCTGAGGGGACAGGGATGGATGGGGCAGAGCTGAGGGGAGAGGGATGGATGGGGCAGAGCTGAGGGGACAGGGATGAATGGGGCAGAGCTGAGGAGACAGGGATGGATGGGGCAGAGCTGAGGGGACAGGGATGAATGGGGCAGAGCTGAGGAGACAGGGATGGGTGGGCAGAGCTGAGAGGACAGGGATGGATGGGGCAGAGCTGAGGGGACAGGGATGGATGGGCAGAGCTGAGAGGACAGGGATGGATGGGGCAGAGCTGAGGGGACAGGAATGGATGGGGCAGAGCTGAGGGGACAGGAATGGATGGGGCAGAGCTGAGGGGACAGGAATGGATGGAGAAGAGCTGAGGGGACAGGAATGGATGGGGCAGAGCTGAGGGGACAGGGATGGATGGGGCAGAGCTGAGGGGACAGGGATGGATGGGGCAGAGCTGAGGGTACAGGGATGGATGGGGCAGAGCTGAGGGGACAGGAATGGATGGGGCAGAGCTGAGGGTACAGGGATGGATGGGGCAGAGCTGAGGGTACAGGGATGGATGGGGCAGAGCTGAGGGGACAGGGATGGATGGGGCAGAGCTGAGGGTACAGGGATGGATGGGGCAGAGCTGAGGGGACAGGGATGGATGGGGCAGAGCTGAGGGTACAGGGATGGATGGGGCAGAGCTGAGGGGACAGGAATGGATGGGGCAGAGCTGAGGGTACAGGGATGGATGGGGCAGAGCTGAGGGTACAGGGATGGATGGGGCAGAGCTGAGGGGACAGGGATGGATGGGGCAGAGCTGAGGGTACAGGGATGGATGGGGCAGAGCTGAGGGGACAGGGATGGATGGGGCAGAGCTGAGGGGACAGGGATGGATGGGGCAGAGCTGAGGGGACAGGGATGGATGGGGCAGAGCTGAGGGGACAGGAATGGATGGGGCAGAGCTGAGGGGACAAGAATGGATGGGGCAGAGCTGAGGGGACAGGGATGGATGGGGCAGAGCTGAGGGGACAGGGATGGATGGGGCAGAGCTGAGGGGACAGGGATGGATGGGGCAGAGCTGAGGGGACAGGGATGGATGGGGCAGAGCTGAGGGGACAGGAATGGATGGGGCAGAGCTGAGGAGACAGGGATGGATGGGGCAGAGCTGAGGGGACAGGGATGAATGGGGCAGAGCTGAGGAGACAGGGATGGATGGGGCAGAGCTGAGGGGACAGGGATGGATGGGGCAGAGCTGAGGGGACAGGGATGAATGGGGCAGAGCTGAGGAGACAGGGATGGATGGGGCAGAGCTGAGGGGACAGGGATGAATGGGGCAGAGCTGAGGAGACAGGGATGGGTGGGCAGAGCTGAGAGGACAGGGATGGATGGGGCAGAGCTGAGGGGACAGGGATGGATGGGCAGAGCTGAGAGGACAGGGATGGATGGGGCAGAGCTGAGGGGACAGGAATGGATGGGGCAGAGCTGAGGGGACAGGAATGGATGGGGCAGAGCTGAGGGGACAGGAATGGATGGAGAAGAGCTGAGGGGACAGGAATGGATGGGGCAGAGCTGAGGGGACAGGGATGGATGGGGCAGAGCTGAGGGGACAGGGATGGATGGGGCAGAGCTGAGGGTACAGGGATGGATGGGGCAGAGCTGAGGGGACAGGAATGGATGGGGCAGAGCTGAGGGTACAGGGATGGATGGGGCAGAGCTGAGGGTACAGGGATGGATGGGGCAGAGCTGAGGGGACAGGGATGGATGGGGCAGAGCTGAGGGTACAGGGATGGATGGGGCAGAGCTGAGGGGACAGGGATGGATGGGGCAGAGCTGAGGGTACAGGGATGGATGGGGCAGAGCTGAGGGGACAGGAATGGATGGGGCAGAGCTGAGGGTACAGGGATGGATGGGGCAGAGCTGAGGGTACAGGGATGGATGGGGCAGAGCTGAGGGGACAGGGATGGATGGGGCAGAGCTGAGGGTACAGGGATGGATGGGGCAGAGCTGAGGGGACAGGGATGGATGGGGCAGAGCTGAGGGGACAGGGATGGATGGGGCAGAGCTGAGGGGACAGGGATGGATGGGGCAGAGCTGAGGGGACAGGAATGGATGGGGCAGAGCTGAGGGGACAAGAATGGATGGGGCAGAGCTGAGGGGACAGGGATGGATGGGGCAGAGCTGAGGGGACAGGGATGGATGGGGCAGATCTGGGGGGACAAGAATGGATGAGGCAAAGCTGGGGGGCTGAGATGGTGGGACAGGGATAGATGGGACTGAGCTGGGGCAGCGGGACAGGATTGGATGAGGCAGAGACCAAGAAACAAAGTTTGTGTGCACCTTGCAATGCTTCTGCCCCCGCAGTACTTCATATTGCAATGCTAGGTGCCAGGGAGCCATGACACTGGCTGGAGACTAAGCACTACATCCCCGATTCAGGGGGCAACACGGCAACACAGAAGCAACGGAGTGCAGGGCTGTCAGGGCAGGGGTCCGGAAATCTGGTGCCAAGGTCCACATTCGGACCCCAGTCCGCCAGTTGAGTATCGACTAGCTGACTTAGGGCCCCCCCCCCCCCCCGGATCACCCAATTCACTCACATCTTCACAGAGCCGTCACCACGTCTCAACTCCACGGCCGCATCCCCAGCATCCCTCTATCTGAAGCACTAGCCAACAGTGGCTAATCAGCCGATTGGCTGATCTGCCCCTGTCTGCACCATAGGAACAGTGACAAGAACACACAGGAAGTTCACTCTCCCGGGTGTTGTTCCTCTCAGATGTGTCTCCAATTGGGCTGCCTCCGGGGGAAAGGACCCAAACCCAAGATAGTCAAAATCCTGGGTTGTGGTCCACTTTAAAATTGGAAAAAGATAGAAAAGGCCCCTTTTAAGTTAACTGTAACTGTTAACTTCACGAAAAATGGTAGAGCCCCCCTTTAAAAGAGAAATGTATTACTAATGTAAAAGAATAATCCCCCTTTAACTGCTTTCAAGAAGCTGTATGTAATGCTAGAGGTCCCCTTTAATATAATAATGGCACTTTTACTGTGGAAGGCTTTGCCTTTGTATTATAGTGTAACACCTGCAAATAGAGCCAAGATACAAATGTATCAATAAGTGTTACATTGTATCAGTGTTACATTGTATCAGCATTACATTGTATCAGTGTTACATTGTATCAGCATTACATTGTATCAGTGTTACATTGTAACAGTGTTACATTGTATCATTGTTAAGTTGTATCAGTGTTATGGGTATCAATCAGACCTAATATATATTATGGGGTGCTCAGATCAATCAGACCTAATATATATTATGGGGTAATCAGATCAATCAGACCTAATATATATTGGGGTGCTCAGATCAATCAGACCTAATATATATTATGGGGTGCTCAGATCAATCAGACCTAATATATATTATGGGGTAATCAGATCAATCAGACCTAATATATATTGGGGTGCTCAGATCAATCAGACCTAATATGTAATATGGGATGCTCAGATCAGCCAGACCTAATATATATTACGGGGTGCTCAGCTCAATAAGACCTAATATTTATTGGGTGCTCGATCAATAAGACCTAATATATATTATGGGGTGCTGAAATTAATCAGACCTAATATATAATATGGGATGCTCAGATCAGTCAGACCTAATATAAATTATGGGGTACTCAGATCAATCAGCCCTAATATATATTATGGGATGCTCAGATCAGTCAGACCTAATATATATTATGGGGTGCTCAGATCAATCAGCCCTAATATATATTATGGGATGCTCAGATCAGTCAGACCAAATATATATTATGGGGTGCTCAGATCAATCAGACCTAGTATATATTAGGGTGCTCAGATCAATCAGACCTAATATTTATTGGGTGCTCGATCAATAAGACCTAATATATATTATGGGGTGCTCAGATCAATCAGACCTAATATATATTATGGGGTGCTCAGATCAATCAGACCTAATATATATTAGGGTGCTCAGATCAATTAGATCTAATATATTATGGGGTACTCAGTTCAATCAGCCCTAATATATAATATGGGATGCTAAGATCAGTCAGACCTAATATATATTATGGGGTGCTCAGATCAATCAGACCTTATATATATTATGGGGTGCTCAGATCAGTCAGACCTAATATTTATTGGGTGCTCGATCAATAAGACCTAATATATATTATGGGGTGCTCAAATTAATCAGACCTAATATATATTATGGGGTGCTCAGATCAATCAGACCTAATATATATTATGGGGTGCTCAGATCAATAAGACCTAATATATATTGGGGTGCTCAGATCAATCAGCCCTAATATATATTAGGGTGCTCAGATCAATCAGACCTAATATATATTAGGGTGCTCAGATCAATCAGACCTAATATATATTAGGGTGCTCAGATCAATCAGACCTAATATTTATTGGGTGCTCGATCAATAAGACCTAATATATATTATGGGGTGCTCAGATTATTCAAACCTAATATATATTATGGGGTGCTCAGATTATTCAGACCTAATATATATTATGGGGTGCTCAGATCAATCAGACCTAATATATTATGGGGTACTCAGATCAATCAGCCCTAATATATAATATGGGATGCTCAGATCAGTCAGCCCTTTATATATATTATGGGGTGCTCAGATCAATCAGACCTAATATTTATTGGGTGCTCGATCAATAAGACCTAATATATATGATGGGGTGCTCAGATCAATCAGACCTAATATATATTATGGGGTGCTCAGATCAATCAGACCTAATATATATTACGGGGTGCTCAGATCAATCAGACCTAATATATATTGGGGTGCTCAGATCAATCAGCCCTAATATATAACATGGGATGCTCAGATCAGTCAGACCTAATATATATTATGGGGTGCTCAGATTAATCAGACCTTATATATATTATGGGATGCTCAGATCAATTAGACCTAATATATATTAGGGTGCTCAGATCATGTATATTGTGGGGTGCTCAGATCAATAAGACCGAATATATATTAGGGTGCTATTTATACATTGGGGTGCTCAGATCAGTTAG
>CM051242.1:189001837-189031837 GCA_027917425.1 Gastrophryne carolinensis | reverse complement strand
AAAGTCCCATCCATACACTCCTGTGTGTCACCCATAACATTCAAGGAGCACCCTATGACACATTTATACTGTGCCAGGGCCTCCTTGTGTAATCCTATCCCTACACTCCTGTGTGCCACCCATAACGTCCAAGGAGCACCCTATGACACATTTATACTGTGCCAGGGCCTCCTTGTATAATCCTATCCCTACACTCCTGTGTGCCACCCATAGCGTCCAAGGAGCACCCTATGACACATTTATACTGTGCCAGGGTCTCCTTTTATAACCTCATCCATGCACTCCTGTGTGCCACCCATAAAATCCAAGGAGCACCCTATGACACATTTATATGGTGCCAGGGTCTCCTTATCTAATCCCATCCATATACATCTGTGAGCCACCCATAACATCCAAGGAGCACCCTATGGTACATTTATACTGTGCTAGAGTCTCCTTTTATAATCCCATCCATACACTCCTGTGTGCCACCCATAACATCCAAGGAGCACCCTATGATACATTCATACTGTGCCAGGGTCTCCTTTTATAATCCCCTCCATACACTCCTGTGTGCCACCCATAGCATCCAAGGAGCACCCTATGACATATTTATACTGTGCCAGGGTCTCCATGTGTAATCCTATCCATACACTCCTGTGTGCCACCCATAACATCCAAGGAGCACCCTATGACACATTTATACGGTGCCAGGGTCTCCTATTAAAGTCCCATCCATACACTCCTGTGTGTCACCCATAACATCCAAGGAGCACCCTATGGTACATTTATACTGTGCTAGAGTCTCCTTTTATAATCCCATCCATACACTCCTGTGTGCCACCCATAACATCCAAAGAGCACCCTATGCCACATTTATACTGTGCCAGGGTCTCCTTGTGTAATCCCATCCATACACTCCTGTGTGCCACCCATAACATCCAAGGAGCATCCTATGTCTCCTTTTATAATTCATGTAACAATTAATTTATTCATGTACCCATTCATATAACATTAAAGACCCCTCTATACCAACCACCAACCCAGGGTCCCCTTCTGCAAATGTCATCTAGGTTCCTCATACCAGTAAAAGACCTTCATGCCGTGCCACCACCATGCTTGCCATAGCTGTCAGGGATCCTCATAAAGTGATGAACAGGGTGTCGGAGTAATGGCAGCTGGCAGTAAGGGCAATCCAGGCCCCATTAGCAGCAGGCCACTGTCTAGTCCCGATATAGGACCAACCATATTGTTGAATCTTCGTGTGATTATTACCTCTGTTGACAGCCAACGTGGAGGCTGAGATGAAATGGGTGAACCCTGAAAACGGGGAAGAGATGGAAGACGAGAACGGGTGGTTCAAGAAAGACACCATCGATGAGAACACCCAGAAGCTGACAGTAAAAGCGCTTAGCATTAAACCCGACCGTGTGATTCGGTGTGGCGCGGAGACGTCTGATTCTGGAGAGACGGCCCATGTGGACTTCCGACTGAGGATCCTCCGTAAGTTCTGACAAATCTGTGCACGTCGCTGGGACACAGAGGCGGTGATCAGCGTAGAACATGGGGTTTATGTGGCATTGTGTAAAGCTGACGCGTTTCGCCCAAATGTTATCTTCCACTCTGATTGTTAAAGGAACAGTACAACAAGGGGGGTGGTGCCTTATAGCTAGTTATGAGCCAATTAAGCTCTATGGCTCTCATGGGACCACCATTAATATCTAGTCCGCCAACAAATGGCTGAACAAAATTACTGTATGAGCCCAGCACACCAGGTATAAGGGCTGGTATCTCCCAGGCTTGGAGGACCCCTACTGCCACAGCATCTCTATTGACACAGGTCCGACCAAGACCATCGGGCCCATGCCGATATGCACCAGGCTCTTCCGCAGCCCTGTTGTCCAAGAGGGGGGTTTGGGTAATCTTCTGAAGCATTGGCAAGCCACCCAACACATCCTAGGCCTATCCAACGTGACTTTTCTTCGGACAGACTGAACAGTGTGTCCGGCTGCCTATTATCCTATGCTACTGGACTTACCTAACTTCAAGCAGTAGTACCCTGTCTCTTCCTACATTGAAAATATGTATAAAATGATATATATATATATATATATATATATATATATATATATATATTTAATGATGATTACTGCCTCTTATCCTATTGGATTTACCTAACTTTAAGCAGTAGTACCCTGTTCACCATACTTACCTCTCTTCATAAATTGGAAATATATATAAAAATGGTTCATATATATATATATATATATATATATATATATATATATATATCTCTTTTTAATGATAATTACAGTACTTTTAATGTTACTGCTATTATTATTATTATCAATAATAATGATAATTCTGTAACAGTGCTGTTTTATTAATATTTATTTATTTCTTATATCTTAAAAGAGAACAACAACCTTCTCCCTAGAGTCAATAATACTCTATCGTTGGTGGTCTCTCTCTTTCCAGGGTATCCCGAATTGGGGTGTCCTGCTCTGTGTATCCTCCCTGATTTTTCTTTGGACAGACTAAACAGTGTGTCCGGCTGCCTCTTATGCTATGCTACTGGACTTACCTAACTTCAAGCAGCAGTACCCTGTCCACCATACATACCTCTCTTCATACATTGAAAATATGTATAAAAATGGTATATATATATATATATATATATATATATATATATATCTTTTTAATGGTGATTACAGTGCTTGTAATGTTACTGTTATTATTATTATAATTAATAATTTAGCAATAATAATGATAATTCTGTAACAGTGCTGTTTTATTAATATCGCTGTAGTTATTTCTTATATCTTATAAGAGAAACAACCGCCTCCCTAGAGTCAATAAGACTCTATCGTTGGTGGTCTCTCTCTTTCCGGGGTATCCCGAATTGGGGTGTCCTGCTGTGTGTATCACCCATGGTTACCCGGTACACTCGGCAACGTTTTAGGTGTAGTGTACATCCACTTTCCTTTACACTGGTTCTTCTCAAACTTATTTTCGCCATTTCATTCTCCTGCAGAAAAAGTTACGTTTGTGAAGACGGAAACCGTGAAAGAATTTAACGCCGGTGTGTCGGCTCAGCTAAAATGCCTTGTAAGAGGGAGACCCACACCCGAGGTCATCTGGTTTCGCGATAACACTCCTGTGCCACTCTCGCCAGGTTGGTTGTGAAAAAAAATTCACACAAATTATGACAATGAAAAAAAAAAAACGTGTTATCGTCAGTGTGAGTCACAGCGCTGTTCAAATATTTTTTTTCAGGTCACCTTTCAGCTACCAAAGAAGGAACGCTGACTATCGACAACATCCAGCTGGCTGACGCCGGAGCTTACCGTTGCCAAGCCTCCATCTGGGATCGCAACGAAACGGCCAACCAAATCTTCACCGTGACTGTGAATGGTGAGACCCTGCGGCGTCGCGCTCCCAGTGATTAGAATGAGAAATGATCAGGGGCAACGTTAACGGTGAACTTATTTTCTTCTCTAGCCGCTCCGGTTGTACGTTTCGAAGAATCCTTCCCGAATATTACAGCGAAGTCCAACGCCTCCTTCACCTGCTTTGCTGTTGGGCACCCCAAACCTGAAATCGTCTGGAAAAAGTAAGCCAGCGATACACTGTATACTCTGTAAGGGTGGCGCTGTGCTGTGATACATTGTATATGTCTGCTGTGATACATTGTATATGTCTGATATCACACTGTCTTACAGCTGACTTCGATGTGTCCGACCCACAGCGGCAGCAGCACTGAGAGTAATGAAAGCGGCGCTGGGAGTTTTAAAACTCAGGACAGCTTTCTCTCTCCCTCACCCTGTACAATGTAACAAGCAGGATGAGTCATGCTCTTATATTGAACAAAATAGTCAGCTGACTTCTGCTGAGCAGCAGGTGGACTGCGAAGTGTCTGACCTAAAGAGGCACCGGCGCTGAGAGTAGTGAAAGTGGCGCTGGGAGATTTAAAACTCAGGACAGCTTTCTCTCTCCCTCACCCTGTACAATGTAACAAGCAGGATGAGTAAAACTGTTATATTGTACCAAACAGTCAGCTGCCTGCTGTGGAGCTGCAGGTGGACTGTGAAGTGTCTGACCTACAGAGGCACCTGTGCTGAGGGTAATGAAAGTGGCGCTGGGAGTTTTAAAACTCAGGACAGCTTTCTCTCTCCCTCACCCTGTACAATGTAACAAGCAGGATTAGTCAAACCATTATATTGTACCAAACAGTCGGCTGCTTTCTGCGGAGCTGCAGGTGGACTGCAAAATGTCTGACCTACAGAGGCACCAGCGCTGAGAGTAGTGAAAGCGGCGCTGGGAGTTTTAAAACTCAGGACAGCTTTCTCTCTCCCTCACTCTGTACAATGTAACAAGCAGGATGAGTCATGCTCTTATATTGAACCAAACAGTCAACTGCTTTCCGTGGAGCTGCAGGTGGACTGCGATGTGTCTGACCTACAGAGTCACCAGGGCTGAGAGTAATAAAAGCAGCGCTGGGAGCTTTAAAACTCTGGACAACTTTCTTCCTCACACCATTCAATGTAACAAGCAGGATGAGTCATGTTCTTATATTGAACAAAACAGCTAGCTGCCTGCTGTGTGTTACATTGAAAATGAGGTTGCGACTGCCATACACTGTGACAAGGTACATTTTATGAGCTTGCCATGTTAATGTAAACAGCTTATAGCTGGCTGCGATGTGTGGGTCTGACCTGAGAGTGATGAAAGTGGCGCTGGGAGTTTTAAAACTCAGGACAGCTTTCTCTCTCCCTCACCCTGTACGATGTAAAAAGCAGGATGAGTCATGCTCTGCCTGCTGTGTGTTACATTGTAAACAAGGTTGTGGCTGCCATACACTGTAGCAAGATACATTATATGAGCCTTGTTAATGTAAACGGCTTATACAGTAGCTGACCTACACAAGCAGCAGCGCCAAGAGTGATGAAAAACGGCGCTGAGAGTTTTAAAACTGGGACTGCTGTCTCTCTCCCTTATTCTATACAATGTAACAAGTAGAATGGGTCATGCTCTTACATTTAGACAAAAAGCTTCCTGCTCTGATACAGCTAGACTTGTGGCAGCTATACACTGTAACAAGATACGTTGAATGAGCATGCCATGTTAATGTAAACAGCTTATAGTTGACTGCGAAGTGTGGGTCTGACCTACAGAGGCAGCAGTGCTGAGAGTGATTAAACTGATGCTGGGAGTTTTAAAACTTGTTCTCTTGCCTCCCTTACTAATGCTATAGACTTTAACAAGATACATTATATGAGTCTGCCATGTTAATGTAAACACGTAATAACTGACTGTGACGTGTGAGTCTGACCTACATAGAGAGCTGCGCCGAGGGTAATAAAACTGGTGCTGGCTGTTATAAAACTGGTGCTGCCTCCCTTGGTATATAACAAGCAGGATGGGTCATGCTCTTACATTGTAAAAAGCCAGACAGCGGCTTGCTGTTTGTTACGTCGTAAATAGGTTTTGTACAATAGCGGCTCCCTGCTGTGATACATTGTATAGCGCCTTTTATTACACTGTAAACAGCTTACATAAGCTTCAATGTGTGAGTCATCTCTCCATCATAGAGAGACCACTCTAAATATTTCTGCATCTGTAGATGAACATAATCCAAGTGATTTTGGTGCACTTTTCTAGCGACACGGGCTGCCCCAAGGAGTGGAACTCAAACTCCTTTAGTCTCCAGGGCCTGCAAAGTTCCTCTTTAAGGGCAAGAAGTCAAACGGTCTTGGCTTTGATAACATTTTACATTTTGATCCTTTTCACCCTCAGAGGAGATGAGACAGTTGACCACGATGGACAGAAATACATTTTGAGTTCTGACGGCCTCCAGCTCTCCATCACTGACCTGGCCAAGGAGGACGAAGGCGAGTACACCTGCTATGCCAGCAACCGCCTCGGAGAGCACAACACCACGCTGATCCTGCAAGTTCTTGGTAGGTGTAGGTGCATTTATATCATTAAGTAGGTTTGAAGGAGTCATGTGGGTCATCTCATACAACATCTCCAAAAGAGCTCTTCACATGAGACACCAAGGAGACTTAATTAGGTGGAGAGCTCACCACATTTATTGACTTACCCCCAAACTGACCTAAGTCCAGCACTTAGCAAGCTTGAAGGGTTCTGGTCCAGATTAGTAACCCTAATTTGTCCCTGGGAGACAGTGACATCCAAACATTGTCCTCCGTCCCATTGGTAGGTTTCTTTGACCATGCCCCAAATGTTTAGTTAAAGGTTGCTCTATAAGGTTTCGTCAAAGTTGGTGGATAACAAGGGTATGGACAGCTGGGAAGCCTTGCCCGACCTTCAGCACTGAGCCTTAATGGTCGAGTTTGAGTATCTACCTGACCTCTACTCTTTCAGGCCATGATTTTAGTAAGAATAAAAATTCCATGATCCGCCCCATATTGAACTTGACCTTCTGCTTGGCCCAGTCTTGTCCATATACATTCCAGGTGGTTCTCCTAGTCCACCCCAACCTCTATATTTTGCACGTGTGGCCTTCTATTGTCTGCTGCCCAAACCAAGCCTTGCCCGACCTGCAACGCTGAGCCTTCCTGGTCCAGTTTGAGTATCTACCTGGCCTTCACTCTTTCAGGCCATGATTTTAGTAAGTATAAAAATTCCATGATCCGTCTGACCCATATTGGACTTCTCCTGGTCCACCTTAAGCTCTACATTTTGCATGTGAAACCAACTCTGGTTAGGGGTTAGATCAAGTAGATGATTATGGAGCACACAGGACTTCAGAGAGGTTTTCTAACAGACCTTCCCTCTACAGATCATCAGGGTCTCGGAGTCGGTCTTCTCGTCGGGATCATCTTGTTGGTTCTTCTCATGATCCTACTGGCTGTGGACCTGACCTGTTACAGAACCAGGCGCCGAGGCTTCCTCATGTCCATCTGCACCTCTGTGCTGGGCAGACCGAGCTCCAGGCTGGAGGATAATGACATCAAGTAAGTGTCCTGCTCGCTACGCCAAAACATATTACAGCCCCTGTGAAGGAGCTTACCTAGCGGCTCGTCTGGGGCCACTGAAACACCAGGATCCTTTACCAAAAAAAGATGCTCCGCCCCCCTAGAGGGTATGGGAGGTCAGCTTGGCACAGTTATATGCAAACACCCCCACCTTCCACATGGACTCAGGGCGGCACGGGGAGTAAAATAGGGTGGTCTTAGCATAACACACTCCCACAACCCTAGGATGTCCAGGTTCTCTTTCACTAACACCAGTGAACAGAGCCCCGGCAGCCCAGAAGAACCAGAAGCCAGCCTTGCTAGCGTGTAATGTTATACCAGCAATTCTGGACGCGTGAGTTTGTGGACCAAGATAAAAGAGCAACTCGAGATTAAGTTGTATATTTAATCACCTTAAGAGTGCACTAGACAAACAATATACATGTAATGAACAGAATAAATATATATAATATATATATATATTTATATATACGGCAATTCTGGACGTGCGAGTTTGTGGACCAAGGTAAAAGAGCAACTCGAGATTAGGTTGTATATTTAATCACCTTAAGAGCGCACTAGACAAACAATATACATGTAATGAACATGAGGGTCACTTTCTGTTAGATATTAGGTAGAGATTCAAAACAGCCACAAGGAGGTGAGAAGTGCCCTGCGTGACCATATTCAGCATGGGGTCATTGAGACGGAGGCACTTTGTGGTCTATTGTTCCTGTCTGGACATGAGGCCAGCAGGAGTTACGAAACCTGTTCGACAATGACAGGACATATACTGTAAACATTGTTGGTTAAATGCATCTCCACCAATCAGCTTCCCCCGTTAACAAATAGTTTTTCCTTCCAGGAAACCGACCTCCGGCAAGAGCCACGTGGTGAATATTTCCGGCATTGACGCCTGACGTCCCGCAGAAGAAACCTGGACCGACGGGAGGAGGCCTCTCGAACGCCCAGTCTGCCTTTGGAACCCGTCAAGAGTTTCGATGTAAATAAAGAAAACCCAGACAGCATTGTCCGATCATTTTACATTGTATATAGACTCGTTTCTCGATCGCTTAGGTTTCAGCAGTTCAGTCCCTCTTTTTTTCAGGGAAAAGAATGAAAGGAAAGTGACGATGAACAATTTCCCGGGAGCTCCTGACGTCAGCCAGTTGTCCCTTTAATGACTTGTTTAAATTATTGTTATTTATAGCTTCTTTGTTCCCACCAATCGCTTGTAACCATGTAAACCAATAAAACGCGCTCTCACTTCCTCTTCTCACACTTTATTTCCTCTTGTGTTTCTTTTTTATTTCCTCAAAATCAGATCTCGGATCGCTGACGGGCGTGTGTGAGGAATAGGTCAAATATTATATTGCACCTTATCGCTGATGTCAGCATTCCCCTTTAAGAAACTGCACAAATCAAGAGCTAGAGATTCCCTTTATTCCCCCTGTTATAAATGCACAAGTCCGTATCTCCCTTCAGGAAGAAATAATTAACATGTATGTGCAGAGGACAGACCTTCACACCCCCTGCTGGTCTTGTCACACCTTAGGCTGGGAAGCTGACGGCCAGTCTGTAGCTGGCTCGACCCCTGGCTGTGAATTTGTCATAGCAAGGATTAAATCGCAGACTAGCGGCACCAACAGAAATTGCTCCATAACTGCGCGTCCATGTGTCGCAGCGCCAAACCAGTTACAGAATCAGTACCGGCTCACAAAACCGCACATGGGGATAGGTTATGAGGGAATAGGAAAGACAGGAATGCCCCGTAAACGGAGATCTAATGTTCTGGTCAGCGCAGGAACCCGATTTCTGGACTCATTGCGTGCACGGCATCCAGCCCGATAGTTTGGTACTGCTTCCAAGGCCATACGACCCCCCTGCTCCAAGTTATAACCTCTAAAGCATTTTAGGGCAAAAACACATGCCAGAACCATAGGAGGTGACGGCCCATCCCACAGAGGGGAGGGGGGCGGAAGGGCCCTTGCAGCATAAATAGGGTGGTCTGGAACCAGGTAATCATCACTCATCTGGAGGGGATATGCGGTCAGCATACTGGGGGTGGCCATCATCATCGATAAGCTCTTGACACACCCCTTGTGAGAGCTCCCCATCATCACTGCTACTCTGCAACTGCATATAAGGTAACTGCTTATTGTTTCTCTGTGTAATGCACTCTATCCTGTAACCGTCTCAGAATAGCATAATTGTATCATTTGTATCATATTATATTACATCATCGTTAAATGCTTGTTATCAGTGCCTAGTGTGCTTATAGCATTAAAACTTATATTTAACCTGAGCGATCTGTTGCCTTAAACCAATAATCTGTGTTTCCGTGGCTTCGGGGCCTGGTATCCCCGATAGGAGGGGTCGGACAAAGGGTTTTGGGAACGCTGTCATAGTGTCGGGAGGTCCCTGGTTTATAGTTGGGACCACGTGACCGCGGTTCCCTGACAGCGTGTTGGGAGGTAATCACTAAAAAGCGGAGAGCTGGTGCCACTCTCAGCTCTTTTATCGGACATTCCCTTTAAGGTAAAGTTTCCCATCACAAGGCAAAAAAACTTGTCTCCTAAGAAGCTGGAGGTTTCAGTCCCGCTCACCCCGGGAGAGCGCCCCCGCCTGGCAAGGGAAGAAAGGATCGGGAAAAAATAACAAATGAAAGAAAGAAATAATAGAAGGAAAAGGGCAAAAGAAGAAAGAAGGAATAGAAGGGATGAACAGGTAGGAAGAAAAAAGAAAGAAGGAATAACAAAAAGAATTGAAGGGATGAAACACATAGAATGAAAAGAAGGGGTGAAAGAAAGAAAGGACAGAAAGAAAGGACAGACAAAATAGAAGGGATTATGTGGATAGGAAGAAAAGAAGGAAGGAAAGAAAGAAAGAAAGATGACAGAAGGAATAAGAGATAATAGAAGGAATGAAAAAAAGGGATGACAGAAAAAAAAGAAGGGCTGGCACAGATAGGAAGAAAAGAAGGAATGACAATAGAAACAAAAGAAAGGATTACACACATAGAAAGAAAAGAAGGGGTGGAAAGAAAGAAAGAAAGAACGAAAGAAAGAAAGAAAGAAAGAGAAAGAGAAAGAGAAAGAAAGAAAGAGAAAGAAAGAAAGATGACAGAAGGAATAAGAGATAATAGAAGGAATGAAAAAAAAGGGATGACAGAAAAAAAAGGGATGACAGAAAAAAAGAAGGGCTGGCACAGATAGGAAGAAAAGAAGGAATGACAGATAGAAATAAAAGAGAGGATTACACACATAGAAAGAAAAGAAGGGGTGGAAGAAAGAAAGAAAGAAAGAAAGAAAGAGAAAGAAATGACGGAAAGAATAGAAGGGATGACACACATAGGAGGAAAAGAAAGGATGACAGAAAGAAAGATAGAAGGAATGACAGCAAAAATAGAAGGGAAGACACAGGTAGGAAGAAGGGATGAAAGAAAGAAAGAAAGAAAGAAAGAAAGAAAGAAAGAAAGAAAGAAAAATGACAGAAGGAATAAGAGATAATAGAAGGGATGACACAGATAGGAAGAAAAAAAGGGATGACAGATAAAAAAGAAAGACAGAAATAATAGAAGGAATGGCACAGATAGGAAAAAAAGAAGGAATGAAAGAAAGAAACAAAAGAAAGGATTACATACATAGAAAGAAAAGAAGGGGTGGCAGAAAGAAAGAAAGAAAGAAAGAAAGAAAAAGAAAGAAGAATAGACAAAAAGAATAAGAAGGAATAGAAGGGATGACCCACATAGGATTAAAAGAAGGGATGAAAGAAAGAAAGAAGAAATTACAGAAAGAATAGAAGTGTTGACACACATAGAAAGAAAAGAAGGGATGACACACATAGGGCGAAAAGAAAGGATGACAGAAGGAAAGAAGGAATACAAGAAAGAATAGAAGAAATGACAAAGACTGGAAGAAAAAAGGAAAGAAAGAAAGAAGAATAGACAAAGAAAATAAGAAAGAATAGAAGGGATGACACACACAGGATGAAAAGAAGGGATGATAGAAAGAAAGAAGGAATATAAGAAAGAATAGAAGGAATGACAAGGACAGGAAGAAAAAAAGGAAAGAAAGAAAGAAAGAAAGAAAGAAAGAAAGAAAGAAAGAAAGAAAGAAAGAAAGAAAAAGAAAGAAGAATAGACAAAAAGAATAAGAAAGAATAGAAGGGATGACACACATAGGACGAAAAGAAGGGATGAAAGAAAGAAAGAAGAAATTACAGAAAGAATAGAAGTGTTGACACACATAGAAAGTAAAGAAGGAATGACACACATAGGACGAAAAGAAAGGATGACAGAAGGAAAGAAGGAATACAAGAAAGAATAGAAGGAATGACAAAGACTGGAGGAAAAAAGGAAAGAAAGAAAGAAGAATAGATAAAGAAAATAAGAAAGAATAGAAGGGATGACACAACTAGGAAGAAAAAAAGGGATGAAAGAAAGAAAGAAAAAGAAAGTAAGAAAGAAATAAATAAAGAAAGAGAAAGAAAGAAAAACAGTGGCAAATTTTGGGGTTCCACACACCCGTTTAGCCTACCCCTTTAAAGTGGACCAAAACCCGATTGTGGATGCCCCGTCGGGCCGCCCGATCTGACTCACCCTTCACCGGGCCTACAGTGCATGCGCATCCTCTCGTCCAATCAGCGCGCTCGGATCTGCTCCCGCCCCTTCGTCTAGGAGCTCAATCCAAACACACTGGCGGGCACATCCCCCGCTACCCTCTAACAAGGAGGGCTGCTGTTATAAAATCCTCCCCTCTGGCTGACGCGCGTCTCGTAGAATGACGTCCTCGGAGCCTTCTCCTAGTCCATTTTAGGTGAAATAGAAATGTTTAAAGCAGACCAAAACCCAAATTTTTAACTAGCATCCCCTGAATTTCTCCCCCCTCCATGAACCCATGAATAGTAACTTTTGCCTATTTTTACTTCCCCCGCTTCACTCTAATCCCAGATAATGGCGCCTTTTTAAGCTGTAAAGCTCCGCCTCCTCCATTCATTGCCACTGCTGTGTGTGGCGATGATGTCATTGCCGCACTTATACAATGACTGATCACCCGCCATCCTACAGAGAGGGACAGCAAAAAAAAAAGTGTTCCCAGACAATTTGATAAGGAAAAAATATCCATTTCTAGTTCTACACCCTAAGAAGTGAGTATAGGCGGGGGCTTCGGTCAAATGTATTTTGCAAGTTCAGTGGGTCTGGTTCCGCTTTAAGCCTTTGGCCAGCTACGACCGGCAATAGCTCCGTATCCGACCATGCCTTCATTCCGCAAACAGTATTTAAATGCTGAGAGAAGAGGCTTAGGAGAAGGCCTCGAGGACATCCTTTGACGAAACGTGTTTCCGGTACGAGATGGCGTCATTACTGTATTGAGGAGCGCATTTGTACACAGAGACTTTGTACACAGTAGAGATAAACACTGAACAGCAGTGGTGGGGACTTAGCGTTCTTCTAATGCGCTCTGTAAAAGTCCATTTCTGTTGGAGGGATCCTCCCCTCTGGCTGACGCGCATTTCGGCGACGTCCTCGGAGCCTTCTCCTAGGCTGTTTTTAGGTGAAATAGAAAAGTTTAAGCCTTTGGCCAGGCCATCTCTGGCTGACAACAGCTCCGCTTCCAGCCCCTTCCCCTTGTCTTCATGCCATAAACAGTATTTAAATGTTGGGGAGAAGAGGCCTAGGAGAAGGCTTCGAGGACGTCATTTGGCGAAACGTGTTTCTAATAGGAGGTGGTGACATCACTGTATTGAGGAGCGGCTTTGTACACAGCAGAGATAAACACTGAACAGCAGTGGTGAGGACTACAGACAACTTTGGATGACAAGTACCTGGGCTGCGACGGTGGGTCCTCTTTATGCTATTTAATAAGGTTGCATTATTATTGCACTATAAGCGAGACGCACTATACATGAGACTAGTTGACTGTACACCCATGCCCTAATGGCCAGGGATGCTACATTTCCCCCCCACCCCGGGGCATCCAGAATGGGAGCCGCTGTGTGAAACCCCCCAGGTCGCCCAGAAACCCACCTTCTTTCCCGGTCCAATGACGCATGCGCGTCCAGCATCCCTGACCGTTGGGTCATGGGTTTTGGTCCACTTTAAATGGCCATTCCATATACTATAATAAGGTGAAAATTCCACACCATGGTTGTACAGTCAACTAATCCCATGTATAGTGCGTCCCGCTTATAGTGTAATAATAACGCAACCGGATTAAATAGCCTAAAGAGGACCCACCGTTGCCTTTAGTAAGTCCTCATCACCATATCCATCGCCATTCAGTGTTTATCTCTGCTGTGTACAGAGCCGCTCCTCAATAGAGTGATGCCGCCCCCTCCTGTTAGAAACATGGCCCTTTATTAGCACTTAATACAAAATAAAAACAGCGTTCTTCTAATGCGCACTGCTGTTATAAAATCCACACTTTAAAAGTCCATTTGTGTTGGAGGGATCCTCCTCTCTGGCTGATGCGCGTTTGGGCGACGTCCTCGGAGCCTTCTCCTAGGCTGTTTTAGGTGAAATAGAAAAGTTTAAGCCTTTGGCCAGGCCATCTCTGGCTGACAACAGCTCCGCTTCCAGCCCCTTCCCCTTGTCTTCATGCCATAAACAGTATTTACATGTTGGGGAGAAGAGGCCTAGGAGAAGGCTTCGAGGACGTCCTTTGACGAAACGTGTTTCTGATAGGAAGTGGCGACATCACTGTATTAAGGAGCGGCTTTGTACACAGTGACTTTGTACACAGCAGAGATGTGCACGGCCCGGGTGACAAGTACCTGGGCTGCGGCAGTGGGTCCTCTTTATGCTATTTAATCTGGTTGCACTATTATAATTAGAGTCTTTACACTATAAGTGGGGCGCACTATATATGGGATTAGTTGACTGTACACCCATGGTGTGGAATCTCCGCCGTATTATAGTATATGGAATGGCCATTTAAAGTGGACCAAAACCCATGCCAGAACAGCCAGGGATGCTAGATTCCGTCCCCCAGGATATCCAGAATTGGGATGCCCCCTTGTGTGATACCCCCCAGGTGGCCCAGAAACTCACCTTCCAGGGCCACTAGATACCCTCCCCCCGGGTATTCAGAATCGGGATGCCCCACTGTATGAAAGGTCACCCCATACACTTACCTTGTTTTCCGGTCCAATGGCACATGTGCGAGCAGTAGCCGCATCCCCGCTATGCCTCTAGCAGGGTGCATGCCCGTGCCAGGTGAATGACCCACACATGCAGGCTCTCTGTTGGGGGGTAGCGGGGGATGCGGCTGCCAGCGCTCTCGGATCTGTTCGCCTTAGGCGCAGTAGGACCCGGGAAGGGTGAGTCAGGTCGAGCGACCCTGGGGGGTTTCACACAGCGGGGCATTCCTGATCGGGGTGCCCCGGGGGAAAGAACCAAAACCCAGGATAGTCAAAATCCTGGGTTTTGGTCCACTTTAAAGGGCTAGGCTAAACGTGTGTGTGGTACCTGCTAGAACCCACTCATATTTCATATTTGAGAGCTTCTCTTCCTAACATTGGAAATCATCTAGTTATGCTATAGGCTGAGTTTACTTTTCTTAGACTCCAGGGCTGGCCAGCATGTTAGTTGGTCCTCCTTAAGGTTGAATAAAACCCCAGCAGTCCGGCCCGGAAGCCTTAAAGACTCCAGGGAAAAGTCGTTTGGAGAGTCCCCCGGGATCGCTTATTAAACTAAACTTTACGGGGCTCCCACGATGCATTTGCATCCCCAGAATTTCTTAAGCTGAGGGGAGCTCCAGATAGGCTGGGGGTGGGAGCGCACCTGAGACTAGATGGAGGGCGAGGTTAGTGTTTTGGTCAGCTTTAGGTCAGCAGGCACAGCATCCACGATTTTCTATTGTCGCCTCCAGAAACGGTTTCTTCTAATATCTACTTTGCATGATGCGGCTTTAACTTACATTTATGGGTTGCACGGCGAACTGTGCTTACAGGCGATGACTTCTGGAAGTATTACTGAGCCCATGCAGTGATTTGTATTGCTCATTTATGCTCATTTTTAATGCAGTTTTGCCCCAGGTGCTTGTTTGAGAAAGCGAGTGGAGGTGGGAGGGGGTTAGTGTTTTGGTCCGCTTTAGGTCAGCAGGCACAGCATCTGCGATTTTCCATTGTCACCTCCGGAAAAGGTGTCTTCTTATATCTTGATCGCATGATGCAGCTTTAACTTACATTTATGGGTTGCACGGCGAACTGTGCTTACAGGCAATGATTTCTGGAAGTATTACTGAGCCCGTGCTTTGTATTGCTCATTTATGCCCATGTTTTAATGCAGTATTGCCCCAGGTGCTTGTTTGGGAGGGCAAGTGGAGGCAGGGTTAGTGTTTTGGTCTGCTTTAAGTCAGCAGGCACAGCATCCGCGATTTTCCATTTTCGCCTCCAGAAACGGCGCCTTCTTATACCTTCTTCACATGATGTGGCTTTAACTTACATTTATGGATTGCACGGTGAACTGTGCTTACAGGCAATGACTTCTGGGAGTATTACTGAGCCCATGCAGTGATTTGTATTGCTCATTTATGCCCATTTTTAATGCAGTATTGCCCCAGGTACTTGTTTGGGAGGGCAAGTGGGGGTGGGAGGGACATAGTGTTTTGGTCCGCTTTAAGTTAGCAGGCATAGCATCCGCGGTTTTCCATTTTTGCCTCCAGAAACAGTGTCTTCTTATATCTTCTCTGCATTATACGGCTTTAACTTACATTTAAAGATTGCAGGGCAAACTGTGCTTACAGGCAATGACTTCTGGGAGTTTACTGAGCCCATGCAGTGATTTTTATTGCTCATTTATGCCCATTTTTAATGCAGTTTTGCCCCAGATACTTGTTTGGGGGGGGGGGGGCAAGTGGAGGTGGTAGGGGGTTAGTGTTTTGGTCCGCTTTAAGTCAGCAGGCACAGCATCCCTGACTTCCAATTGTCTCCTCCAGAAACAATGTCTTTTTATGGATTGCACGGCGAACTGTGCTTACAGGCAATGACTTCTGGAAGTATTACTGAGCCCATTTATTGATTTGTATTGCTCATTTATGCCCATTTTTAATGCAGTATTGCCCCAGGTGCTTGTTTGAGAGGGCAAGTGTAGGAGGGAGGGGCATAGTGTTTTGGTCTGCTTTAAGTCAGCAGGCACAGCATCCGCGATTTTCCATTTTCCCCTCCAGAAACGACGTCTTCTTATATCTTCTTCGCATGATGCAGCTTTAACTCACGTTTATGGATTGCACGGCGATGGGGCAGAGCTGGGAGGAGAGGGTTAGAATGGGGCAGAGCTGGGAGAGGAGGGTTAGAATGGGGCAGAGCTGGGAGAGGAGGGTTAGAATGGGGCAGAGCTGGGAGAGGAGGGTTAGAATGGGGCAGAGCTGGGAGAGGAGGGTTAGAATGGGGCAGAGCTGGGAGAGGAGGGTTAGAATGGGGCAGAGCTGGGAGGAGAGGGATGGACGGGGCAGATCTGGGAGGAGAGGGTTAGAATGGGGCAGAGCTGGGAGGAGAGAAATGGATGGGGCAGAGCTGGGAGGAGAGAAATGGATGGGGCAGAGTTGGGAGCAGAGGGATGGATGGGGGCAGAGTTGGGAGCAGAGGAATGGATGGGCAGATCTGGGAGGAGAGGGTTAGTATGGGGCAGACCTGGGAGGAGAGGGATGGATGGGCAGATCAGGGAGGAGAGGGTTAGAATGGGGCAGATCCGGGAGGAGAGGGTTAGAATGGGGCAGAGCTGGGAGGATAGAAATGGATGGGGCAGAGCTGGGAGCAGAGGAATGGATGGGCAGATCTGGGAGGAGAGGGTTAGAATGGGGCCGAGCTGGGAGGAGAGGGATGGATGGGGCAGAGCTGGGAGGAGAGGGTTAGAATGGGGCAGATGTGGGAGGAGAGGGTTAGAATGGGGCAGAGCTGGGAGCAGAGGAATGGATGGGCAGATCTGGGAGGAGAGGGTTAGAATGGGGCAGATCTGGGAGGAGAGGGTTAGAATGGGGCAGAGCTGGGAGCAGAGGAATGGATGGGCAGATCTGGGAGGAGAGGGTTAGAATGGGGCAGAGCTGGGAGGAGAGGGATGGATGGGGCAGAGCTGGGAGGAGAGGGTTAGAATGGGGCAGATCTGGGAGGAGAGGGTTAGAATGGGGCAGAGCTGGGAGCCGAGGAATGGATGGGCAGATCTGGGAGGAGAGGGTTAGAATGGGGCAGAGCTGGGAGGAGAGGGATGGATGGGCAGAGCTGGGAGGAGAGAAATAGATGGGGGCAGAGCTGGAAGCAGAGGAATGGATGGGCAGATCTGGGAGGAGAGGGATGGATGGGCAGATTTGGGAGGAGAGAAATAGATGGGGGCAGAGCTGGAAGCAGAGGAATGGATGGGCAGATCTGGAAGGAGAGGGTTAGATTGGGGCAGAGCTGGGAGGAGAGGGATGGATGGGCAGATTTGGGAGGAGAGGGTTAGAATGGGGCAGATCTGGGGGGAGAGGGATGGATGGGGCAGAGCTGGGAGGAGAGAAATGGATGGGGCAGAGCTGGGAGCAGAGCAATGGATGGGCAGATCTGAGAGGAGAGGGTTAGAATGGGGCAGAGCAGGGAGAGGAGGGTTAGAATGGGGCAGATCTGGGAGAGGAGGGTTAGAATGGGGCAGATCTGGGAGAGGAGGGTTAGAATGGGGCAGAGCTGGGAGGAGAGGGATGTATGGGGCAGAGCTGGGAGGAGAGGGATGTATGGGGCAGAGCTGGGAGGAGAGGGATGTATGGGGCAGAGCTGGGAGGAGAGAAATGGATGGGCAGATCTGGGAGGAGAGGGTTAGAATGGGGCAGAACTGGGAATAAGGTGGATGGATGGGGCAGAGCTGGGAGGAGTGTGATGGATGGGCACATCACACTCATTATATTGCTGATGCCAGGCTTCCCCCTTTAAGATTCTCTGTAGCATTAAAGCTTTCTAGCCATAAACATGCACTGGACCTAGTCTCTCCAGGAAGGTGAATTAGCATCTGTGAGTTGAGCCAATCTTATATAACAGATTCCCTCACACCTCTGCACTGGGAAGGCCCTGCTGAGTCTGAAGCAGAGGTGACCTCTGGAGAGAACTCCCTCGCATCAAACACCAGTGCCTCAGACATCCGGCACCAACACAAATTGTACCGTAGCTGGGCCACTGTGTGTCCCAACACCAAGCCAGATACAGAACCAGGACGGGCCCACAAAACCAAACATAGATGTACGATTCTCAGGGCCATGCGACCAGGGGAATCTAGAGAAATGGAGATCTCGGGTTCTTATCAATCTAGGGACTCCATCTTTGAGCTCATCGAATGCTCGGCATCCAGCCCAATCGTTTGGTGCCATATCCAGAGCCATATGATATGGAACAGTCCACCCCACAGAAGGGAGGGGGTGAAACGGTCCCAAGGCATAAAGGGGGATGACCCTGGCCCAGCGGTTGTAACTTCTGGAGAGGTCACGTTGCATGCGTGCTGGAGGTGCTCGAATCATCTATCAGCTCTCTACTCACCTCCATGTGGGAGCTCATCATCACTACTCTACATCTGCATTTTAAGGTAACTCTGACTGTTGTAACTCACTGTAACCTTTACCCCCTTTTCAGTGTGCCTAGTGTGCGCTCATTGCATTAAAAGCTTTATTTAACTTGAGCGATCTTTTTGCCTTAGCCAAGAATCTGGTTGTCTAGGGCATTGCTGGGCCTGGTAGTCCTGCTATGAGAGTGCTTTGGGAAAGTGGGCTGCATGATCGTAGTTGCTTGATTGTTAGTTGGATCACGTGACCCGCAGTTCCCTGACAATACTAAAATGGGCCCATAAGGGATCTCTCAAATTAGGCCTGTAAAGTAACCTCTAAAAGGCCCCATAAAGGAACCCTCCAATTTGACCCGTAAAGGAACCTGTAGGTTTCGGCCTGTAAAGGAACCATCGAATAGGTGCACATTCTCTCAGGCTGCACCGAACCCCAGGAGGTCAGGACAGATCACCACCTGGGGATGTCTAGAGGAACCAGCCAAAGCCAGCAGCGCCTTCCACCCGTGCCCTCATGCCGCTTTCCTAGCTGAGAGACCAGCCTTTTTCCCTGGAATGTTCAGCAATGTTACCCACCGACATAAAACCCACGGCCGAGCAACAATGTCTCCCACTCAAACCCTTTGCTGGAACCAAAAGGCCAAGAGGCGACACATGCAGCCACACTGCCCTAAGCTGTGTCCGACTCCTGAAGGTCAGAACTTGCCACCACCCTGGGATGTCCAGCACTAATTCAGCGCCTTCCACCCAAATCCTTCCAGGTTACGCTCCCCCCTAGCCGAGAATCAAGGCTCTTTCTTAACCCCCCAGGTAACCAGAGGGTCAAGAGGCAGCATCTCAGCTTTGCACCAGCACGTACCTAAGCTGAACCATCAACAGCAATCACGCACACTGTGGCCTACCATGATCACGGACCATGTTCTGGTCCTTCTTGTTCCTCTGGTGCTTTAAACCGGACCAAAACACCTGGCTGTTACAGCGCATTAAACAGCAGAGTGCCTGGTTGTTACAATGCGTTACACAGCAGAGAAGCCTGGCTGTTACATTGCGTTAAATAGCAGAGAAGCCTGGCTGTTACAATGCGTTAAACAGCAGAGAGCCTGGCTGTTACAATGCGTAAAACAGCAGAGAAGCCTGGCTGTTACAATGCGTTACACAGCAGAGAAGCCTGGCTGTTACAGCGCGTTAAACAGCAGAGAGCCTGGCTGTTACAATGCGTTACACAGCAGAGAAGCCTGGCTGTTACAATGCATTAAACAGCAGAGAAGCCTGGCTGTTACAATGCGTTACACAGCAGAGAGCCTGGCTGTTACAATGTGTTACACAGCAGAGAGCCTGGCTGTTACAATGCGTTACACAGCAGAGAGCCTGGCTGTTACAATGCGTTAAACAGCAGAGAGCCTGTCTGTTACAATGCATTAACGGGTGTTGGTCCCGCTGTTTGCTCATCACAAAAAGCTCAAGAGGGGCATCCAGAACGCTGGAGATAACCTCCCAGAAAGCTCGTAATGCTCACCTTCATTACAAGCCAGTGCCTGGAAAAGAGTACCGTGATTGGTGGCAAGGCAGTCACGTGGACATAGTCGCATCCTCTGCACCGGCCACCAGCATGACCTGACCACGTGACGGCCCGGCGGCCGAGCCGGGTGTTGTTCCGGTTTAAGGCACGCGTTACACAGCAGAGAAGCCTGGCTGTTACAATGTGTTACACAGCAGAGAGCCTGGCTGTTACAATGTGTTACACAGCAGAGAAGCCTGGCTGTTACAATGTGCTACACAGCAGAGAGCCTGGCTGTTGCAATGTGTTACACAGCAGAGAGCCTGGCTGTTACAATGTGTTACACAGCAGAGAGCCTGGCTGCTACAATGCGTTACACAGCAGAGAGCCTGGCTGTTACAATGTGTTACACAGCAGAGAGCCTGGCTGTTACAATGCGTTAATGGGTGTTGGTCCTGCTGTCTGCTCACCACAATAAGCTCAGGAGGGGCATCCAGAATGCTGGAGATAGCCTCCCAGAACACTCGCAATGCTCACCTTCATTACAAGCCAGCGCCGGGAAAAGAGTACCGTGATTGGCAGCCAGGCAGTCACGTGGCCATAGTCGCGTCCTCTGCACAGGCTACCGGCACGACCTGACCATGTGACGGCCCGGCGGCCGAGCCGGGTGTTGTTCCGGCTTAAGGCACGTGTTACACAGCAGAGAAGCCTAGCTGTTACAATGTGTTAAACAGCAGAGAGTCTGGCTGTTACAATGTGTTACACAGCAGAGAAGCCTGGCTGTTACAATGCATTAAACAGCAGAGAGTCTGGCTGTTAAAATGTGTTACACAGCAGAGAGCCTGGCTGTTACAATGTGTCACACAGCAGAGAGCCTGGCTGTTACAATGTGTTACACAGCAGAGAGCCTGGCTGTTACAATGTGTTACACAGCAGAGAGCCTGGCTGTTACAATGTGTTACACAGCAGAGAGCCTGGCTGTTACAATGTGTTACACAGCAGAGAGCCTGGCTGTTACAATGTGTCACACAGCAGAGAGCCTGGCTGTTACAATGTGTTAATGGGTGTTGGTCCTGCTGTCTGCTCATCACAATATGCTCAGGAGGGGCATCCAGAATGCTGGAGATAACCTCCCAGAACACTCGCAATGCTCACCTTCATTGCAACCCAGCGCCGGGAAAAGAGTACCGTGATTGGCGGCCAGGCAGTCACATGGCCATAGTCGCGTCCTCTGCGCAGGCTGCCGGCACGACCTGACCAGATGAGCACCCGGCGGCCAAACCGCTTGTTGGTCCGGTTTAAGGCACTGACCCAATTGCTACAATGGGTTGAAACCTGCCGCAACAGGTGATCCCCAAAGGCGGCCGCCCCAGAGGACCCAACAGATAAAACTATCGGGCCAAGAAGGACAACTTACCAGAGAGAACCAAGATCACAGGAGCACCAACAGGGATCATTTCAACCACTACGTCCCAAAAAAGCTGGAGTGCAATGGCCGAGCCTCACCCTGGGAGAACCACCTTCGTGATCATGGTGAGTATGCGCCCTATTGCGCCATAATAAAGTAGTAATATCTATCATCCCCTAACTGAGCATAGTGACTAACTGATGGAGAGAGATTGCAGGTGGACAGACAGTCTACCCCTGCTTTAGGGACATCCGATTATCCCTGTGTACAGCACCTTTTCTAACCCTATGGGATCAGATGGTGCAGTACTTAGGGGGTTACTTAAGAAGGGATAGCGGCAGGCAGTGTCTGGTGAACGCCGGGCTCTGTACGCAAAACCACATTTATAAAAAGCAAATCTGTTGAGCGCCTCTAACAGCGCCATGTAGTGTCACATGTATTATTACAGGCAGGTTAGTGTATAGCGCCTCTAACAGCGCCATGTAGCGTCACATGTATTATTACAGGCAGGTCAGTGTATAGCGCCTCTAACAGCGCCATGTAGTGTCACATGTATTATTACAGGCAGGTCAGTGTATAGCACCTCTAACAGCGCCATGTAGTGTCACATGTATTATTACAGGCAGGTCAGTGTATAGCACCTCTAACAGCGCCATGTAGCGTCACATGTATTATTACAGGCAGGTCAGTGTATAGCACTTCTAACAGCGTCATGTAGCGTCACATGTATTATTACAGGCAGGTCAGTGTATAGCGCCTCTAACAGCGTCATGTAGCGTCACATGTATTATTACAGGCAGGTCAGTGTATAGCACTTCTAACAGCGTCATGTAGCGTCACATGTATTATTACAGGCGGCTCAGTGTATAGCACTTCTAACAGCGTCATGTAGCGTCACATGTATTATTACAGGCAGGTCAGTGTATAGCACTTCTAACAGCGTCATGTAGCGTCACATGTATTATTACAGGCAGGTCAGTGTATAGCACTTCTAACAGCGTCATGTAGCGTCACATGTATTATTACAGGCAGGTCAGTGTATAGCGCCTCTAACAGCGCCATGTAGCGTCACATGTATTATTACAGGCAGGTCAGTGTATAGCGCCTCTAACAGCGCCATGTAGCGTCACATGTAATATTACAGGCAGGTCAGTGTATAGCGCCTCTAACAGCGTCATGTAGCGTCACATGTATTATTACAGGCAGGTCAGTGTATAGCGCCTCTAACAGCGTCATGTGGCGTCACATGTATTATTACAGGCAGGTCAGTGTATAGCACCTATAACAGCGCCATATAGCGTCACATGTATTATTACAGGCAGGTCAGTGTATAGCACTTCTAACAGCGTCATGTAGCGTCACATGTATTATTACAGGCAGGTCAGTGTATAGCGCCTCTAACAGCGCCATGTAGCGTCACATGTATTATTACAGGCAGCTCAGTGTATAGCGCCTCTAACAGCGCCATGTAGTGTCACATGTATTATTACAGGCAGGTCAGTGTATAGCGCCTCTAACAGCGCCATGTAGCGTCACATGTATTATTACAGGCAGGTCAGTGTATAGCGCCTCTAACAGCGCCATGTAGCGTCACATGTATTATTACAGGCAGGTCAGTGTATAGCGCCTCTAACAGCGCCATGTAGCGTCACATGTATTATTACAGGCAGGTCAGTGTATAGCGCCTCTAACAGCACCATGTAGCGTCACATGTATTATTACAGGCGGGTCAGTGTATAGCGCCTCTAACAGCGCCATGTAGCGTCACATGTATTATTACAGGCAGGTCAGTGTATAGCGCCTCTAACAGCGTCATGTAGCGTCACATGTATTATTACAGGCAGGTCAGTGTATAGCGCCTCTAACAGCGTCATGTAGTGTCACATGTATTATTACAGGCAGGTCAGTGTATAGCGCCTCTAACAGCGCCATGTAGCGTCACATGTATTATTACAGGCAGGTCAGTGTATAGCGCCTCTAACAGCACCATGTAGCGTCACATGTATTATTACAGGCAGGTCAGTGTATAGCGCCTCTAACAGCGTCATGTAGCGTCACATGTATTATTACAGGCAGGTCAGTGTATAGCGCCTCTAACAGCGCCATGTAGCGTCACATGTATTATTACAGGCAGGTCAGTGTATAGCGCCTCCAACAGCGCCATGTAGTGTCACATGTATTATTACAGGCAGGTCAGTGTATAGCGCCTCCAACAGCGCCATGTAGCGTCACATGTATTATTACAGGCAGGTCAGTGTATAGCGCCTCTAACAGCGCCATGTAGCGTCACATGTATTATTACAGGCAGGTCAGTGTATAGCGCCTCTAACAGCGCCATGTAGTGTCACATGTATTATTACAGGCGGCTCAGCGTATAGCGTCGGCGCTCTTGGGTCAGCAGCGCCATGTAGCGTCACATGTATTATTACAGGCAGGTCAGTGTATAGCACTTCTAACAGCGCCATGTAGTGTCACATGTATTATTACAGGCAGGTCAGTGTATAGCGCCTCTAACAGCGCCATGTAGCGTCACATGTATTATTACAGGCAGGTCAGTGTATAGCGCCTCTAACAGCGCCATGTAGCGTCACATGTATTATTACAGGCAGGTCAGTGTATAGCGCCTCTAACAGCGCCATGTAGTGTCACATGTATTATTACAGGCAGGTCAGTGTATAGCACCTCTAACAGCGCCATGTAGTGTCACATGTATTATTACAGGCAGGTCAGTGTATAGCGCCTCTAACAGCGCCATGTAGTGTCACATGTATTATTACAGGCAGGTCAGTGTATAGCGCCTCTAACAGCGTCATGTAGTGTCACATGTATTATTACAGGCAGGTCAGTGTATAGCGCCTCTAACAGCGCCATGTAGTGTCACATGTATTATTACAGGCAGCTCAGTGTATAGCGCCTCTAACAGCGTCATGTAGTGTCACATGTATTATTACAGGCAGGTCAGTGTATAGCGCCTCTAACAGCGCCATGTAGTGTCACATGTATTATTACAGGCAGGTCAGTGTATAGCGCCTCTAACAGCGTCATGTAGTGTCACATGTATTATTACAGGCAGGTCAGTGTATAGCGCCTCTAACAGCGCCATGTAGCGTCACATGTATTATTACAGGCAGGTCAGTGTATAGCGCCTCTAACAGCGCCATGTAGTGTCACATGTATTATTACAGGCAGGTCAGTGTATAGCGCCTCTAACAGCGCCATGTAGTGTCACATGTATTATTACAGGCAGGTCAGTGTATAGCGCCTCTAACAGCGCCATGTAGTGTCACATGTATTATTACAGGCAGGTCAGTGTATAGCACTTCTAACAGCGCCATGTAGTGTCACATGTATTATTACAGGCAGGTCAGTGTATAGCACTTCTAACAGCGCCATGTAGCGTCACATGTATTATTACAGGCAGGTCAGTGTATAGCGCCTCTAACAGCGCCATGTAGCGTCACATGTATTATTACAGGCAGGTCAGTGTATAGCGCCTCTAATAGCGCCATGTAGTGTCACATGTATTATTACAGGTGGCTCAGCGTATAGCACCTCTAACAGCGCCATGTAGCGTCACATGTATTATTACAGGCGGCTCAGTGTATAGCGCCAGCACTCTTGGCTCAGCAGCGCCATGTAGTACCTGTCGCTCACTGTCGCTCTCCCATACATTTCAATGGCCTTTCATTTGCTCCAATCATTGTGTGACGTCTCCTGGCTGCAAACACTTTTAGAAACTTTTTTATTTTTTTATTGTCATTATTGTCATTACAGGTCTGGCACTAAAGTGTTAATGTCACAGTGTTATAACAATGTCATTCCATGTGTTTTCGCTTCGTTACTGGTGGATGTGTTCGGAAACAGACTTTAATCACACAGCGTCTGGCGCTCTATGCTACAGCGCCCAGATTTAGAGCGCCGACACTGAGCTGGCGCTACCTCTCGCTCTCTACCGTGCTGTACTGTTGTCACAGCGCCCAACACACATCAGGATCATCAATGCCGGCCAGGTTACTACAGTCACTGAGGCGCTCTGTTACAGCGCCCGATACCCACTTACAGCGTCTACTAGCGGTCGCTCTAAGCGCCGCTATACAGACGCTCATCTGCCGATACCTGCCACTAGTAATGAATCAGCCTCCACGTCTCTTTTGTTATTATATTTACAAGCAATGTTTCAGCTGTGGATTGTAACATCCGTAATGTGAGCTTCAGTGATACAATGTATCAGATATAAGTCAGCACATCTCTTGTATCCGGCAGCTTTCCAAGTGCATTGTGTACAGAAAATGTATCTTTATATCTGTTACATTCGTCTTATTACACAAGACAGGCAATGCTTTATTTAATGTGGACCTTCACCCTGAATAAGAGCCTATCTTATATGTATCCCCCACCCTGTACATACAGATTGCTCACATTAATCCGGACCTTCACCCTGAATAAGAGCCTATCTTATATGTTTCCCACACCCTGTACATACAGATTGCTCACATTAATCCGGACCTTCACCCTGAATAAGAGCCTATCTTATATGTTTCCCACACCCTGTACATACAGATTGCTCACATTAATCCGGACCTTCACCCTGAATAAGAGCCTATCTTATATGTTTCCCACACCCTGTACATACAGATTGCTCACATTAATCCGGACCTTCACCCTGAATAAGAGCCTATCTTATATGTTTCCCACACCCTGTACATACAGATTGCTCACATTAATCCGGACCTTCACCCTGAATAAGAGCCTATCTTATATGTTTCCCACACCCTGTACATACAGATTGCTCACATTAATCCGGACCTTCACCCTGAATAAGAGCCTATCTTATATGTATCCCCCACCCTGTACATACAGATTGCTCACATTAATCCGGACCTTCACCCTGAATAAGAGCCTATCTTATATGTTTCCCACACCCTGTACATACAGATTGCTCACATTAATCCGGACCTTCACCCTGAATAAGAGCCTATCTTATATGTTTCCCACACCCTGTACATACAGATTGCTCACATTAATCCGGACCTTCACCCTGAATAAGAGCCTATCTTATATGTATCCCCCACCCTGTACATACAGATTGCTCACATTAATCCGGACCTTCACCCTGAATAAGAGCCTATCTTATATGTTTCCCACACCCTGTACATACAGATTGCTCACATTAATCCGGACCCTCACCCTCAATAAGAGCCTATCTTATATGTTTCCCCCACCCTGTACATACAGATTGCTCACATTAATCCGGACCCTCACCCTCAATAAGAGTCTATCTTATATGTTTCCCACACCCTGTACATACAGATTGCTCACATTAATCCGGACCTTCACCCTGAATAAGAGCCTATCTTATATGTATCCCCCACCCTGTACATACAGATTGCTCACATTAATCCGGACCTTCACCCTGAATAAGAGCCTATCTTATATGTTTCCCACACCCTGTACATACAGATTGCTCACATTAATCCGGACCCTCACCCTCAATAAGAGCCTATCTTATATGTTTCCCACACCCTGTACATACAGATTGCTCACATTAATCCAGACCTTCATCCTGAATAAGAGCCTATCTTATATGTTTCCCACACCCTGTACATACAGATTGCTCACATTAATCCAGACCTTCATCCTGAATAAGAGCCTATCTTATATGTTTCCCACACCCTGTACATACAGATTGCTCACATTAATCCGGACCCTCACCCTCAATAAGAGCCTATCTTATATGTTTCCCACGCCCTGTACATACAGATTGCTCACATTAATCCAGACCTTCATCCTGAATAAGAGCCTATCTTATATGTTTCCCACACCCTGTACATACAGATTGCTCACATTAATCCGGACCTTCACCCTGAATAAGAGCCTATCTTATATGTTTCCCACACCCTGTACATACAGATTGCTCACATTAATCCGGACCTTCACCCTGAATAAGAGCCTATCTTATATGTTTCCCACACCCTGTACATACAGATTGCTCACATTAATCCGGACCTTCACCCTGAATAAGAGCCTATCTTATATGTTTCCCACACCCTGTACATACAGATTGCTCACATTAATCCGGACCTTCACCCTGAATAAGAGCCTATCTTATATGTTTCCCACACCCTGTACATACAGATTGCTCACATTAATCCGGACCTTCACCCTGAATAAGAGCCTATCTTATATGTATCCCCCACCCTGTACATACAGATTGCTCACATTAATCCGGACCTTCACCCTGAATAAGAGCCTATCTTATATGTTTCCCACACCCTGTACATACAGATTGCTCACATTAATCCGGACCTTCACCCTGAATAAGAGCCTATCTTATATGTTTCCCACACCCTGTACATACAGATTGCTCACATTAATCCGGACCTTCACCCTGAATAAGAGCCTATCTTATATGTATCCCCCACCCTGTACATACAGATTGCTCACATTAATCCGGACCTTCACCCTGAATAAGAGCCTATCTTATATGTTTCCCACACCCTGTACATACAGATTGCTCACATTAATCCGGACCCTCACCCTCAATAAGAGCCTATCTTATATGTTTCCCCCACCCTGTACATACAGATTGCTCACATTAATCCGGACCCTCACCCTCAATAAGAGTCTATCTTATATGTTTCCCACACCCTGTACATACAGATTGCTCACATTAATCCAGACCTTCATCCTGAATAAGAGCCTATCTTATATGTATCCCCCACCCTGTACATACAGATTGCTCACATTAATCCGGACCTTCACCCTGAATAAGAGCCTATCTTATATGTTTCCCACACCCTGTACATACAGATTGCTCACATTAATCCGGACCCTCACCCTCAATAAGAGCCTATCTTATATGTTTCCCCCACCCTGTACATACAGATTGCTCACATTAATCCGGACCCTCACCCTCAATAAGAGTCTATCTTATATGTTTCCCACACCCTGTACATACAGATTGCTCACATTAATCCAGACCTTCACCCTGAATAAGAGCCTATCTTATATGTTTCCCACACCCTGTACATACAGATTGCTCACATTAATCCGGACCCTCACCCTCAATAAGAGCCTATCTTATATGTATCCCCCACCCTGTACATACAGATTGCTCACATTAATCCGGACCTTCACCCTGAATAAGAGCCTATCTTATATGTTTCCCACACCCTGTACATACAGATTGCTCACATTAATCCGGACCTTCACCCTGAATAAGAGCCTATCTTATATGTTTCCCACACCCTGTACATACAGATTGCTCACATTAATCCGGACCTTCACCCTGAATAAGAGCCTATCTTATATGTATCCCCCACCCTGTACATACAGATTGCTCACATTAATCCGAACCTTCACCCTGAATAAGAGCCTATCTTATATGTTTCCCACACCCTGTACATACAGATTGCTCACATTAATCCGGACCCTCACCCTCAATAAGAGCCTATCTTATATGTTTCCCCCACCCTGTACATACAGATTGCTCACATTAATCCGGACCCTCACCCTCAATAAGAGTCTATCTTATATGTTTCCCACACCCTGTACATACAGATTGCTCACATTAATCCAGACCTTCATCCTGAGTAAGAGCCTATCTTATATGTTTCCCACACCCTGTACATACAGATTGCTCACATTAATCCGGACCCTCACCCTCAATAAGAGCCTATCTTATATGTATCCCCCACCCTGTACATACAGATTGCTCACATTAATCCGGACCCTCACCCTGAATAAGAGCCTATCTTATATGTTTCCCACACCCTGTACATACAGATTGCTCACATTAATCCGGACCTTCACCCTGAATAAGAGCCTATCTTATATGTATCCCCCACCCTGTACATACAGACTGCTCACATTAATCCGGACCTTCACCCTGAATAAGAGCCTATCTTATATGTTTCCCACACCCTGTACATACAGATTGCTCACATTAATCCGGACCCTCACCCTGAATAAGAGCCTATCTTATATGTTTCCCACACCCTGTACATACAGATTGCTCACATTAATCCAGACCTTCACCCTGAATAAGAGCCTATCTTATATGTATCCCCCACCCTGTACATACAGATTGCTCACATTAATCCGGACCCTCACCCTGAATAAGAGCCTATCTTATATGTTTCCCCCCTGTACATACAGATTGCCCACATTAATCCGGACCTTCACCCTGAATAAGAGCCTATCTTATATGTTTCCCACACCCTGTACATACAGATTGCTCACATTAATCCAGACCTTCATCCTGAGTAAGAGCCTATCTTATATGTATCCCCCACCCTGTACATACAGATTGCTCACATTAATCCGGACCCTCACCCTGAATAAGAGCCTATCTTATATGTTTCCCCTCTGTACATACAGATTGCTCACATTAATCCGGACCTTCACCCTGAATAAGAGCCTATCTTATATGTATCCCCCACCCTGTACATACAGATTGCTCACATTAATCCGGACCTTCACCCTGAATAAGAGCCTATCTTATATGTTTCCCACACCCTGTACATACAGATTGCTCACATTAATCCGGACCCTCACCCTGAATAAGAGCCTATCTTATATGTTTCCCCCACCCTGTACATACAGATTGCTCACATTAATC